>CAJPEX010000782.1:54983-80894 GCA_905338405.1 Notodromas monacha
TTTTTATTGCACAATGCGAGATTGTATTTGCTGATTGTGTGTGTGATTGTTGTCTTCATGAAACCTGTGATCAGAGACAATAATAGGAGTCCTCTTTTAACATCCAAGGAGTGAGGATGCTCCAGCTTCTTTCATTTTTCTGCAGTCATAATGTAGTTTTGTACTTTTAAAATTAAATCCCCTTGGAGGCTGGGTAACTGCCTCAGCACTCAGATGTCTCTTGCATCTGGAATATTTTTAATGCAGTTTAAAATCTGCAATAGATACTGATTCGAAGGATTTTAAAAACTAAGTCTATTGATTCCCCATTTTGCTTCATATTGTGCTATAAAGCTTTTTTAATGTTCGTCACACGGATCAATAAAGTGGAGCGTGCATTTTTTAAATCGTGCGTTTCTTTCATCGAGGAAACACTTCGCTAAGATTGAAAAACTGAATCCTCTTGCCAACTTATCTCTCTTTCTTCTCATCAGTTCAACAAAAAAAATCGTAGGAAAACGTCGAGGAAGATCTCCTGAAAATCATGAGATAATTATACCAGTAACGGAAAATGGTATTTCACAGTGATTATACCTGGCTAGCTACTTATTATTTTTTTCACGTGAGCTCAAAACCAGGACAAGACTTCATGGAATTCCATCAACCATTACCAGAAAGCAAGTGGCAACTTTCTATCAAGGGTAATATTTCTTCAAATGCCCGTACTGGTCATATTATCAACTAATAAACCGTATTTATATTGATCATCATTCAAACGAAAATAGAACGTGACCACGAAATGTTTCAAGTGTTTCAAGTCTTGAGCCATCACGAGATTTCACCTTTGAAATTTGTCTGCTTTTTCCTCAACCATCTTTTCATCATTCGACGTCGTGTTAGGCTCATTTGAAAAGCCAAAGCCACCGCTGAAATAATGAATTTCTTCCTTGGAAGTTGTTACTAAATTTTCCGGGGAAAACACTAGGTTCATTTCGATTGTAATCCCGCCATTGCAAAAATAAAAACGATTGTTCAGCCTTCCCAACCGAAACAGTTTCCCAACGATACTTCGACCCAACTCCGCTGCCAGGAAATCTGTTGCTAGTAACTAATCAAAATTTGCGGGAAAATTCGTGCAGACGCAGAGATCCTATTTCTGTGAAATTTGAAAAACTTGAAAAAAATAATTGCGCAACTACATCGAAGTTCATTCATGAATAGAAAAATAAATGAACTTAATCGTAAAACCATTCAACGAAGTGCGACTTTTTTCTTCTTTTTTTGGGGGGGGGCCTCAAATCCCTCCTCGGAATCTCCTTTGAATTTCCCCGCCATAAGTCAACGTGCATTCAAACAGCTCGATTGAATGCAACAGAAAGATTGAACACCTGGCAGACACCCGTAGCTCGTCATCAGCGGGAAAAGTATGAGAAGAGGGCTCGGAACGGACACTCGGAAACCGTTTCAAGCGAATGACCAGACGAATATAAAAGAAGGAAATACGTATACATGATTCAGAACGGAGAGCGAAAAATGAATTGAAGAGACAGAGAGAGAACAGGTAAAATAGGTGTGATCAATTCGTTGACCAGGTGGTCTGTGATGTGAAAGCTTGTGAACCTCGACACGTTCCGACGAATAACCTTTGGTGAGGGACAACGTGATCGAAAGGCCTAAATAAGTGCGATGGGTGTCTGATAGTTTTTTTTTGCGCACTTCAGAAAACAACGTGCTGTACCACAAAGTATTGAAAGGTTATAATAAATTATCAATTTTATTACAGAATTTGGCCTCCTTTATCAGGATATTCTACTCGTCTGACTAGGAAGAAATTTCTCGGCCTTCTTAATATAATAAATGAAGCATCTTACACACTGTAAACCGTTCAAGCAATATTCTTCTTCCAAAATATATTGCCGTCACAGAGCCTGCAATTGAATGCAGAAAATAAGTTTAAATTTTATTCGAGAAGGTTGGGGAGAAGGCATTGGGGCATTCGGTGGCAATAAAAACTCCAATTATAATTTTAAACGTTTATAAACAACGCAATTACAAAAAGATAGATTTGGTAACGGGTGTTGTACCTGTTTGGCGATTTCTCTTTCTTTCGGTCTTCATACAGTATTCAGAAATTTCAAAACGAAGAAAAAAAGTAGGAAGAGACAAAATTTTGAAATCCCTCGATCATTCCACAGTCCGTATACAGTATAGCCTAAAATAATTAATTGCGCAAAAAGTGAAAAAGCGGACAGCGCGCAGAAATCAGACACAATTCGCATTTATGGCATCAAAGGTATCGTGTCAAGGCCAGCACAAAAAAAATCAAGCATCCGATTTGATTTGAACCCGTGGCAATCAAATTCATAGTTAGAAAAAATGCTTTCAAAAACTCCAGCACTGAAATTGAGCAAGTTTCTCTACAAACATCAAAAACGCATGAAAAATGCGAGTTGATTTCTTCCATTTGCCCGACACGGCTTCAAACGCGTGAAGAAAATCTTCCGAAGGTCAGAGCTTTCAACGGCAACGTTGATTTCTCCCAAGTTACAAGTGCCAATATTATTCTTGACCTTCGGTTTGAATTTGCAGCTGCCGTGCTAAGAAAAACAAAACACGGTAACGCTGTATGCAAATTTGCGCTTCGTTCTCCAACTCGCAAAGCCTCACAGCAAACCCATACGAAACGGAGAGAGGGCCAGTTCCGATGATCCGGAATTTCCAAAATCCCACTGGATTCGGTTTCGAAGTTAGGCAGCCGAGTCTCATCCATTCAGACATAAAATGGCAGCGAAACATTTTTTTTATTTCTCGTACAGTAAACGCGTCTCTACTCGCGTACATACGTGTTCCATTAGCGATCACACGTGAACCGCCATATGCTATGCTTCAGGATTACAAGTGCACATCAGGAACAGAAGGAGGGTGAGGGAATTGGGGTGTTCAAAAATTTGCTGCAAATTCGGACCTCCCAAGTTTTGTTGCGTGAGCATTTAGCAGATGGTCTGCGATTTTTTCCTAAAGCCGAAGCGACCGTTTTGCATGTAATTCCAAAAAGAGTTCGAGGGTAAAAATTCAAATCGCCAAAAATACAAATTCAAAAGAAGAAGCATGAAGTTCAACAAGTGATTTTGACCGGATATGCACAGGACCAAATAAGCACGGACTAGTTTATAAACGCATGATCTGTTGAGCTTTTTCATAAATTACGGACGTCTACATGCTTAATACTAAGAGACAGAGAAAGGTGGTGTGTACACAAACTCATGTCTAGAAAGTGATACAGTAAAAAACAGGCTTTACAATTTTGAAAAGCTTTCCAGCAAAACGAATAAAAAATTCTCGTTTCTTCAAAAACCCTTGGAAATGCATCGAAATTGCTGGAGAATCGATCATTCAGAAAACTCCAGAGAAAAGGTCCATTTCCGTGTTCCATAAAAATTCCACCAGTAGCATAATTAATTCCAGTATGCTACTCCAACATGATCAAAGTCAAACAAGAGGGAGTAAGAATCGGAAGGAAGTTGAAATGATTACAGCACTCCAATTTAGTACTGAATCATCGGAGCGGAATCCAAATACTGTACTATCGTGTCTGGCGATATAATCTAGCCACACCAGAAAAGTAAAAAAAATGTGCATCATACTGGACAAAATGTGGAGAAAAGTCAACATGACTCACACGAACATCTTCGCAGCAATTCAACAATTTTCTGTACATCCCGCTCAGGAAAATGAGTCAAAAAATAAATAAAAATTCATGACTCGTCTAAAAGATAAGCATGGATGCATAATTAATACCAACACAACGGTTCCCTGAGGAGAATAAATAAATAGCGGGATTCAGACACAAAATGAGGCAATCGCGAGAGGGATGAAGAAAAAAAAAAAGGGAGTCAGTCAAGTTGATGGATGACGTTCAGCACTCTTCTGCCTGCGTGTCGACACCAACGCACACAAAAATACGTGGTGTAAAAAATAAGAAGAAAAAACCATGCTGGTTTTTTTTCTCAACATGGCGCCGACATCGACGTCGCCAACAGATTCTCTTGTGTTTTCGTTTTTTTTTTCCTTTTCCTCCTTCTTATATTATTTTATTTTCTAGAAAAAAAACATAGTTGTCGCCGGTAAGTCGGTGACGAAGGGAGGGGAAAAAATGGAGTGGAGCAAACTTTTGGCGCGTCAGCCTAGTTGCCTGATACTCGTCATCAACAATCGCGAGCAAGATGAGTGTTCCTCATTATAATAATAATTGTTTCGTGTCACGATTTCCATCTTTTGTTTCATATCACGAGAGAAAAACTCATATTTTCATACGGGTTTTGCAAGAGAATTCATACGGAGAAGTTTCAGCCGGGGGAGGTTTCGACTACGTAGGGGTCGTAGGGGATGAGATAATAAATGGTGTCTTCGTTCCTTCCTTTTGACTCTGGTGATATGGGAAACAGGTTAAAATGCCTATGGGTTATTCATAACTTCGGTGAGAAAAGCATTCCGGAAGCAATCCATTTTTAAATGGTTTCCCTAGAAACAAGTTTTGCCTCAGCTAACGCTGATTTTTGATCCAAACGAACACAGATAATCTGATTTTAAAGTGAATGATCACATTAAAAAAAAACAGTGAACACTTTTCGTGAGTACATTTAAATTCAGTCCTTTTTCGGCACAAATTTTCGAGTCAGCATCCTCGAAACCCACAGTACAATCAATTTCAAGCCTTTGATCATTCGCTAAGAATTTTCTCGAATTGCAGCCCTAGCTTAGGTAATATCTGGTTCGCTCACAGACAGTCGAGTAAATGTTTTACAGACGAAAAGATTGCAAAAATAAATAAGTTTTGAGACGATTTCAGTGAGCAGATTCTTAAGATTACGTGGAATATTTGGTAGCACTTCGACTGCGAGACTTGAAAGTACGTCAGGCAAAATTTGTTTCCTCGGAGTGCTCACAGTAATTCTGGTTCTCCCTTTCAACCTGATCGAGCAAAAATTCCGAGCCATGATCAGCAAATAATTAGATGTATTGATTACTGTAAAATTACACGCACATTCCTTCATCCTTCAGATCGCCTTGAGGGAAAGCACGAGAGTGGCAAAACTTCCTGAACCAACCACAGCTGAAACGAATTGTTTCCGTTGTTCTTTTCGCATTCTACAGTACAATACAGCATTTAAATGTCATTTATTCCTTGAATCACGGAGAATAATGCCGTTGCATGCGTGAGTCTGGAGATCCTGTCCCTCGAGAGTATATTTCGAGCGAGAGAAACACGTCGGTATCGTCAGCGTCTGCGACACGCGCTCTGTCGAACTCGTATGGCTCAGTACCCTATGACTCACAACACCCATATTTATATCCAACATTCGACACCACGCTTACTAGAGTGTATGAACGTGTACAAATAATATCCGAGCAAACGATGACTGCTGGATTCTTCGGGTAAACAACGTGGTCTACGACCGAAGTGTAGCATTATTACTAGCTTCCCACGCTGGGAACTGATCAAATGTCATAAATACAAATACAAGAAGCGAGAATTCCTCCTTTATAAGCATTTGTCATTGTTAACATTGGTACTTTGAGCACATGTTCGCACGTCATTTTTCGATTAGTGTGCTGTACATTACATGTACTCAGTCCGCGAGGTTTCAAGAAGGTTCAGTACGATATGATAATCCCACGTTAACAAATGAATCAGAAGACATTTTTACTGCTGATCAGTCAGTCATCATCAATATATCTTGAAAACTCTGTTCATGAGGTATCCTTCAGAAAAGATTGAAGATTTTGAAGCGCACAGGAGAAATAACATGATTCCAAATTCGTGTTGTGAACGCAAAAAAATGGGGATCGTTCTGCGTTCATAACACTGATGGTTGAGGTTTTGCTCCTTGCCTTTGGTGAAAGGAATACAGTACAGTATCTCATGAATATTTTAACTAGGGCCAGTGTTGTGGAAGACACTGATAGCTTAATTCAGTATCACGCCAATAAAAACACTCCACGTGCTTCAAACATCATCTAAAAAAGCTGAAAAGCCTTGAACTCTAAAAGGAAGCTATATCAAGCCGCAAGTTCTGATTTATTCGAGTGGTACAGATAGTTATTATCGTAACCTCACATTTGCATTTAGAAGAATTTCACGATATATGTGGCTGATTTTTATTCAACATCGCGTTGCCAGCAATAAAAAATGAATACGGAAATGGATTTTTTACCAATTTTGATTCGTACTCACGTTCAAAACAAAATGGAATCAAATCCGTGTGTCTGAACAGTTTTTGAGCATTCTATTTCAAGGCGAAAGTCGAAGCGGTAAAAGAAATTAGCCTCCAGTTCCCAGGACAACACCCGAACAAAAAAGAGAATTCAAACGAAAAACACGGGAAAAAAAATCATTCGATACATTTGTTCAAGAACCATATGCACAGAAAAACTTGGGAAAAGTTTCAATACGAGAAAAAAATTCGTCCAGATGATATTTGGTTAGAAGTTATTTTCCGTGCTTTTCAAAGTGATTTCTTCGCGATGACACTTTCGTAATGTTATTATTTGTGTTTTGTCTTCGTTGCTTTTCATGTTTTTCCCTTCTCAAAAAAAGGTCACAGATCCTGAAGCAAATATCAGCAAGAAAAAGCATGAGAGCAACGAAGAAGGTGCGAGAATCGCGACAAAATCTTTTCACTTTGAAAACGTTCCCTACCAAAAAATGCGAACGATTTTCTGGAAAAAAACCTATTCTTGAATATTTTCTTCGCATTTAGTTTCCAGACAAGAAAACCGGAAAACTAGGAAAATTCCAAGGATCACAACGAAAAAAAAAGAAAAACCGATCATGCGTTTTTTCTTCCAGAATCCCACACAACAAAAATAGACAGGTACACAGTCTCATAACCGAATCATCCGCGTTGCAGAATGTCAGACTGGTCACTACTCACTAGTCAAACTACTCATCAGTCCGTGGCCGAATTCCCGAGGGCACACATCCCAACCACGCCTCGTCGGAGCGCTTCCTACTTGAGAGGGATGCGGAGGTCAATACGACAGGGGCGTTTTCAAAAGTTCTCTGAGTGCTGAAAACTGGCCCGGAAGTCAACTTCACAGCATGTCAAGCATTATTACAACAACAACAAATTCAATGAAGAGGAGAAATGTCAGGTTCGATAGATTCTAGTGCAATTCTAAATTACGTAAATCCAATTTTGATGAAACCCTTTTGCTCCGCTGGTAAATTATGGAGAATAATTTAATCGAGAAGAAATACGACGAGAGCTTTCCCAGAAGTTCTCCAAGGGTTAAAAACGGGTCCGGAAGTCAAATTCGTTGTTTTATAAGCATTGTTCTTATAAAAAAAGACATCCGCATTCGTGGATACACTTCAAGTTTCGATACATTCCAGTGGAATTATAAATTTTGTTAATTCACTTTTCATAAAAACGCCCCTTCCCTTCTTTTTTAAATAAATCTGAGAGATACTTGAGAAATACGAGTGGAGCATTTTCAGAAGTTCTCTGATTACCGAAGAAATTAGTCTGGAAATCAACTTCATGGCATTTTCTAGATTTAAAAAAACATTGAAATCAGCGGAGAAACTTCAGGTTTTGTTGATTCTAGAGCGCTTCTCAATGTCGTAAATCCAGTTTTGATAGGAACCCTTTTTTCTATGCGTAAATTTTCATCGGTATAATACAGGTTGCTTTTCATAGTATCCATCAGTCAAAGACTTTCCAGTTTGCGTTGTTGTTACTTATAATCTTTTTATGAATAGCCTTTGCTGAAATTTGTGAAGCCTGAGTTATCAGATTGACTGACTAAAACGCCAAAT
Organism: Notodromas monacha; assembly: GCA_905338405.1. Taxonomy (NCBI): domain Eukaryota; kingdom Metazoa; phylum Arthropoda; class Ostracoda; order Podocopida; family Cyprididae; genus Notodromas; species Notodromas monacha. Next base: position 62,785 of record CAJPEX010000782.1, read on the forward strand.
CACTGTATCATCATCTCTAAGAGTCAGAAGAGAACTTGACGAACTGTACGTATCGATAAAAATGAATCTATCCATCCTGCGAATGGTTTTACAATGAAACAAAAGATATACCATACTAAAACTGATGATCACCTATCCTCACAGGGAAAGGGGAATTATGAAGAACAGATGCTCTTTCAAACAAACTCAGGTTCGGAGTCAACAGATCGAAGCGTTTCTTCCAGAAAGTCCGAGGACTTTCGACAGTGCCTTCGTGGAATAGATGCCTAGAGGGTTTCCATCCGTCAAAATTTTCGACCCGAAAATCCTCGGTCACGGCCTTCGTCCAGACATTTCCGTTTTTCCTTCTTCCCCCCGCGGGTAACCAACCATCCAATGCACAAAGCCAGGCAAATCAACCAACAAGCGGAAGAAAACCGTTCCTCTGAAGCTCGGCAGACGTGATACGCGCTTGAGGGATGGTCACTTGCGGTGAGATACAAATTCATAAAAAAGAAAATCAATCACGTTTCTTTCACGATTCCGAGGTCAGGACACCTGAGTTGTTGTTTTTGTTTTATTTTATATTTTCCCCACAATGTTACGCCGGAACAACTTCCACTACGCTATGCAAAGCAACCGGAAATTCCCACGCTGAACCAGACAGAATTCATTTCCTGACCTTGTGGAAAATGAACATGGCCGGAGGGTAATTCATCGCCTAATCAAACTCAGATGGGTCTTTGGGTATTTTTAAATGGAATAACGGTGCTCAAATTTAGCTAACCCGACCCACATTTTTTTTTCCGATTTCGACCACTTTATTCCTTTGTCCTGGCTTCTTTTCAAGTTCTAACAATTCATATACAGTAAAATGTATTTCAACCACAAATCAACATCATAACGATCATAAAAATCGTAAGAGAAGCACATTTTCTGAAAATTCCGAGATGTCTGCTTCAGAATTTCGGAGAAGTCATCTGTAAAATGTGTTACTCTCCAAATCTTTTAAATCAGTTTGAAACATGTAACCAGGTCAAGGGTAAAATTTGAGCTTCACTTTTCAGAAATATCAGTAATATATGTTCTCTGAATACCAAGAGATATTTTTCACAGAGTTACTGCGTAGTAAAAATTTCGCAAGGGCATCAAAGCCTTTATCTTTGAACTTTTCAGGGCATGGCCATTTTTTGTACGACGAGCTGCAACATTGCGAAACAAAAAAGTCTCTACGATTGAAAAATTCTCAAAATCTCCGCTTTCCCTTAAATATTTATATTTTCAGAGAAAAAATATCTATAACTTGAAACTATCCTGAAGAATTACGTCCATGCAGAAGAAGAAGTGGGCACACGCATTATTTGAAGGATTAATAATAAAACCAACCGACGATGAACTCGAATATCTTAAAAAGGCAGTTGCTGCAAGGGATTCTATTTCGTTCGAAAATGTTTCTCGAAAAGAGACAGCATCTTCGCCTTCCCAAAAAATGATAAAAACCAAAGCAATCCTGCTAACTTCATTTGAGAATCTTTATGACCCAAGTCATTTAAAAGTTTCAATCGTATGATCATTCAATAAGGATAATTCCAGAACCCAATGTTTCGCAAAACTATTCGAGAAGATTCGATCGAAACGTCGAATGAGCTTAAAAACACCACCATACGGTATATATATATTCTTCAGGAGATCGTAATACTTTGCTATCATCAGACCCGATCATCTTTTTTTTTAATCCAGGCGGGTCCACTTTAGAAAAATAAATAAATAAACCCCTGGGGCAACGACTAATGAGCCAGCTCTCAGCATGCTGGCCACATGAAGAAACAGTGGAAATGTGAGAGAAAAAAGTATATCGATTCTCCCCGTGCAACATTTAGTTCAGGAAGTAATTTCCGTTCGCTGTTGGATCAAGACAAATGTACCGCGGTAACGGAAACAACTTGCAACCGTGGCGGCAATTAAAATCTTGCCCGGAAGAACCCGAACGCCAGCGAGCCGTGACCGAGATTCCCGGGGTCCGGATCACAATGAATAAGAAAAATCATCGTGACACATGCTTCTCGTTGCCCGAGGAGATGACCCGAGTTCGCAGATGGAAAAACAAGATTCGTCGAATGGAAAATTTTCAATTGCATTCAAGAACTCCATGCTTTAGATTTTCAAAAAATGCAACTCGTAATTAGATACTGCGCAGTGAACCCCAGATAAAGATGCTTTGTTCAGTCGATTCTTCGCGCACAATGAAATAGGACTGCCTGTGATTCTGTTTCGGTTAGTGAATCCTGATTTAGATGATAGTCTGCATATCAAGTTACAGCATATTCCTTCCGACACAAAATCAAAGCGGATGTTTTAGAAATTCCAAAAGAAAGACAGACAGCAGTACAGTAATTCAAAATGACCAAATGAACGAGTTTTCATATTTCGACTACTCACTCGCAGAATAAAATCAAATCATCAAACACGACCGTTCGCGCAGAAATATCGATCGATTTAGATAGGAAAAGAAATTCCGTTCCGGTCAATAGGTCTGATAATGTGATCATTTAGTGCGAATTAAATACTATACGACTTCCTTCACGGCTCACTATTTTTTCCTGAGTCAAATACACTACTGTAAATGGATTTTTTCATCCATAGGAAACTTTAAAACATGGTCATTATATACTTCTCTAAAATTTAAGAAAGCAATACGGTCATGCAATTTTTTGTACATTCCTCAATGCCTCCGCGAAATTTCGCTTAGAGAAAAAGGGGTGTCATGTTGAATCAATTTGTTTGAGACATGCAATGCCGAACATTCCGCTACACTCGTTACTTGCAAGTCACAAGAAAGAGACAAAATACTTCGTAGAAGTACAATACAGTGCCTTTTCACCTTAGATTAGATGTACTGTACATCAATTTCTGACAGTAGATTCAATAAAATTTTCAACAGCAATTCCGAGAGATAAAATTAAATGAGAATTTTTTCAATGTAAGTATCATCTGTCTAAAATGAAACTACTATACCTCCGAGGAATTTTTTTCATATCTCATCTATCCTATTGCATCCGAGTAACATGAGTGCCAAAAAGCTTCGCTAGTGACTCCTCAATAAACAAAAATTGCTTGCTTGACATGCATGTTCCAGTTAATTCATGTTGTACCGACATTCGCTCATAAGTTTTTCATTTTATTTTCAGGAGAAGTCATGAGAAAATAGCGATAGACATGAGATCGTTGCGCACTGGAAGGAGAGCAAGCTGGAATAACATCCCTCAGACCATCTAGAATTTCAAGATAACCTTTTTGTATTGATCTCAAGAATAAAGGTACTGTACTGTATATGAAGTATATGATTTCATCTGATTTTTTCCAACGACCTCTTGAATCAATCGTTTACTTGGAGTTATCACGAAAATCGGAAAGAAGTATGGCATTCATACATATATGAATCGAGACACGCTCTTTCTTTCATGTTCAGCGAGAATTTCCGGTCTAATTCGATGAGCTCAACAAAAAAAATGTCGATGGTCTAATTCGATGAGCTCAAAAAAAAAAACGACAGCAGATCGGCTATCGCTTCTTCGACCAGGAAAAGCCCGTCGAAAACGTCGAGGTGATAAAAGTATTCACGACAAGGGAAAAAAGTGAGTTCGTAGTTGACTGGCTCTGACTCACATTTGAAAATAAAACAGGGAATACAAAAGGGAACCTGAACTCGTGGATACCCGATATCCGCAGGCCAGGAAACTTCCTCAAGAAGCGTTCTTCTCTTGTGTAGAAGTATCGATACCCTACTTTCCCTGCATAATCTTGAAAATTATCGGACCAAGTATTTTTTTTTTCTTCGAAGCAACACGAGCACTTTTCTTGTTGAAGAGATTTTGTTGTTAACTAACGCACGATGACCGTATTCACGCGAATCTTGTACATCGTACTGCATATTCAAAAATAATGTGAAGCGCAAGAAATTAATTCAACGGGTTCGAATATCTCGAATATGCGCAGCAAGCCAGTTTACGAGGCAATTTCTCCCATCATCGGGAAACATCTGGTCCAAAAAAAAAAAAAAAAAAAAGTCTTCGAAATTCCGGTTTTTCCTACAGATATCCCATTTTTTCAGTGCCTTCGATGCAACAAAATTATGCATGTAAATTTGTGGTCGCCCACAGCGATGAAATCGAGCACGAATGTCCGCGGTCAGATATGAAAGGAAAAAAATCAACATATTCGTAAAATAAAATTCGCCGTAAAATGTTTGTTCATATACAATGTAAAAGCTTGAAAACAAACTCATCGCTTAAATATGTTTCAACTGCATGACTGTCTAGAAAAATTTTATATGCACGAGTGACGTTATAAATGCTTTTTCCAAGGGATTGCGACTGATTTTCTTCGCGTCGGAAATAAATTTGATGTAACATAATTGCTGCTGTATGAAACCAATATTACATTTGTGCATGAGAAAAGATCATGACAAAAAAAAGTCTGAAAATTTGACTCAGGAAATCACAAGCGACAAAATGTAACCCCATGCGATTTCCAAGTAATGGCGCGAAATTCCAAGGATCAGTGAAAAGTTGCCTTAGAAATATATTAAATTAAGGGGTAAATGCGACTCAAATAAGGCAAATATTCCATTCTCACCGAGCGTAAAACTTGAAGGTACGTGATTATCTTCTGCTCTGCTGGTGCGCTATTCGCTATCATTTTCGTAAGATCACGTCGAAAGAATTCCCATGATCGTTAAAATTAAATGCAGCCTGACCAAAGCAAATCTCATCACTTAATTATGTCATACTTCACTAAGCGGGGTTCTCATCGAGTCTCAAGTTGCTCAGCATTTATGCATAGTAGAAATTCGAAGTTCACACTGTTCCACTTGCATTAGACAATCACAGATAAATATCGGCATAATCTTCAGTTGAGCATAGTCCTCAGATAATCAACACGGGTTCTAGGAAATTGGGGTGCGAGCAAAAACCCCCCTGGGAAATTATCTAGGAAAGGCCACAGGCATTTCGAAGCAGCAAGTGCATAACAAACTGAAACATCTTCAAGAGTTACAATGACGTTACATTTTTTTTAACTCATGTAGGTGTTCTTTCAAAAAGGTGTACAGCATCTTTGTACCGTATGTGCATTTTTCGTCTGAAAATGGCCAATATTCAAATTTGCGTATTCCAGCTAAGTTTCACGACTATTTTTATTCAAGTACGTAAGTATACAAGGATAGTGCCGTAAAATAAGCTGAAAGAAGCAAAACTTTCGAAGACATGGAATAAAGGGTGCTCTAAACCTGAAAAAAAATGTATTCCTCTCGATAATTTACTCATTTCGATGTTCCTTTTTCAAATCATGCATTCGCTTTTCTCAGATGTCATGGCGGCGGGATTTTCGTGCTGTAGAATTTTTTTCTTAGGGCGCCAAGAATTCCACCAGGCCTCACGAAAAAAAATTCCCTCTTGCAACCCTTCCCTTCGACCTCGAAGAAGGGTGTCCGGCGAAACGTCTACCTGCCGATTTCATTATTTCCTAGCTTCGTGCTTTGATGAGCGGGAAGAAAAGGGAAGCAGGGGTCTTTGTAAGACATCGCGAAATCCCCTGACCGGCGCCAATGCAAAAAAAAAAAATATCGCTACCCCAACCTATTGTTCCAACCCTTTTCCCCTTTTTCTCGTAGCGGACCGCAGAAAAATCCGAACAGGAGGAAAGAATTGAGAAGGAGCGCGATCCAAACCCCCATCGGAGTACTGCTCACGTACTAGTGAGTAAATTGCGCATGAGAAAGCAGAAAGATTCATAACCACCAGAGTTCCGAATAATTTTTTCTTTCGGGGTTTCAACCTGGGGCGAAAAACTGGTAATAAACCTCGGAGTCCGCTTTACGCGTTTCGAAGCTGGAATGCGCGTCGAAAAAAGTTCATAAAACAGTGCGCTGTTTCAGCGGATTTTCAGACAATAAAAAAAAACACGAGGGTCTATCAGCTACACGAAACATTTCGAGATGTACAAGACGGTAATTGAAAAGGGTAGTCAGAGGAGAATTACATTCACCAGAAGCACTTTCATTTCGAACTAATCATGGACGAAATTGCCTGGAGTACCACAAATACCTCGGCGTTATTGTGCAATAAATCCTCGTGAAATCCAATCTCCTACTTTAAAATGCATGCGAGAAACTTGAAATCCCAGAAAACACAGTCGAACAGCAAGTCGGTTCTAAACTCAAATCGCTTTTAGCGTCGAGCAAGAAGCAAAGAAAAAAGATGACGAAAAGCAGCCAAGGTAAGAGAAGGCGCTGGAATTAAATTATCATCCGCAATGCCAACCAGATCAGAATACAGTACTGTAATCACCTCCAGAAAACAGCGTTTTTCCCCCTGTCTACGGTTTTTACTGCAGTAATTTATTTCACTTATTTTTCGCGTCCAGCTTTTCCTGACACCTCAATCTGAAGTGACGCCAAAAAATCCAGAAAAATTCAAAATCTCGTCATATAACGTGATTTTCTTTCGCAACACTGACGCATGCACACTACCGATCAAGGGTTGCAGTTTAATCGTAATTAGCATTTAGTTGGGTTACTCTTCGTCGAGTTTCATGATTTCTTTTCTTCTTTTTTTGCTGTTATGAGGATTTAGACGGAATTTTCTCCAAAAACTCCTACCCGTGATTTAGAAAAAAGCCAAATTGCAAAAATATAGGGTAATTCAAAAGTCAAGATTACATTGCATTTCAAACAACAAAAGAGGCAAGCATCAACGGAAGTTCAAACCTTGAGACCCAGGTAGCAGAAAAAACGAGAGCAAGTTGAAATTTCATATTCACGCTCCAGCAGAGCCGGAAACAATTAAATTGAAGGTTAAAAATACAGTATTATAAAGCCAGGTGAGCTCGAACTTATGAAAAGTCTACCATGCAACTCATTCGGGAACCGCAGAAGGCGTAGGTTTCAAAAAAATTGGGGCAACATTTTATGAAAAAAAAAAAAATTTAAAACCACCTCGTCCTAGAACATAAATCTGTTCTCCCGCGACCTTTTCTCTCGCACGCATTTCCTTGAAACCCAAAGTATTCCATCGAACAAGTTCCATGGACCGTACTCAATCAATGTTCGACATTCAAATGAAGACAAGGTACTCAGCTCCTACATAATGACGAAGATCGAATAATAAGCCAAAAGCGAAAATCGTCGAAATAAAGGAATTCTTCGTGCGGATGATTGTCCCTGGCCACGCAACCGAAAAAGTCGATTTTTCTTGTGTGCCGGGTGTTGGTGAAATCACCTTGAGAACAACGCCCTTTTAATAAGAATTTCGTGGTCAAGGTTCCCAGTCACGAATAAGGACTGAAAGCCCAGGGGCGTGTGTACACTTCCAATGCATCCTCACCAAAACAAAAACAATAAGAATACTCAACAAAAGTAGGAAAAACAAAAAGAATTCTGGCGAGTCAGCACTTCTTCGGCTCAGCTCCCAATTCTACTTTGAAAATACTGTATTGCGCAAAATTTTTATTTTCAGTTGAAGATGGACGTAAATCAGACTTCAGTCATACGCGTCATTAAAAAAATTAATTCGTAAACCTTAAAAGTAGAAGCATTAAGCTTTCAAAATAAGTACACTAGCTAAATAAAAAAATATTTTTGAAATCCTTCCTCCAAAATGGTCGAGTACTGGCCAGTGGTCAAATACAGCCGCCTGTTTTACGCGTCAGGTTTTCTTTCTCACCTGAGTGAATTTCTTAGAATCGCAATTAAAAGTATAACTAAAAACATGCACACAAGACCAAGTTTAATAATGTCGTCACGCTTTGTTGAAGAATTTCAACTCGCTCAAGCAAATATTAAACTCAGGAAACGAGCGATAAAATTGCGTCCAGGCATCGCGTCACAGGAAAACGAATTTCAATATCAACATGCGTTATTAATCATGAAGTAGGCGACATTTCGCAAAACAAAGTTCACCCCTTTCAAGGCAAAAAAAAATTTCGGATTTAAGTTTCTGCTGATTTCTTCAGAAGAAAAGATACTAATTTATTGCATCATTAGGAACTCGAAGCGGTTAATTTCTTCGTTTCCCTCGAGTTCACGTGGCATTCAACCAGAGGGCATCGGTTCGTGTCACACGGGACAATTACCTTACATGCAAAGCAGACAACTCGCGAGGAAGTTCAACAAACTCACGATCGCTCCAGAATTAACCTCAAAGAAGGAGAGGGGGGCACACATGGACCAGTCTACTGTCTTCTTCCAGTTCATGGCCCTTTGGCTCTTTACTAGCAGACGGCCATAAACACGAGGAAGATCGAAGCGAAAGAATTTAATTTTTCGGAGGATGGCTGTTCTCTTTTTCTTTTAATAATTTTTTTTCAAGTCCGCACGCAAGTGTTTTCCTCCAATGAGTTTTTCCTCTTTTGAAAAATTAATTTTGGCGAAAATCCAGAAAATGTAGTACAGTACAAGCTATGCACATTACACTGATGGCATGCATTGGATTTGCAACCGGGATTTGAAATAGGGCTTAAATTCCAACTTCTCCGTTTAAAAAACATTTTCCGAGACGACAGTGACCAAATCACAGAAAATAATGAGCATAGACATTTGAACATTCAGTTGAAAAATCAATTTCGGTGGAAATCCAAAAAAATATAGCACAGTACCGTACAGTACTTCTCTGTACATTCCAGTAGCTTGATGGCATGCGATACGATCAGATTTTCCACAATTCTGGAAATTTTGGTACAGTATTAATAATCGGAAATGTCACGGTTGTCTGAAAAAATTGAATAGCAGAGCAAGAAGTTGTCCAAACAAGGACCTCCACAATCGCTGAAAATTCCTGGCAAATATAAAACATGGTCGCTTTTCATTCCGCAGTCGTTCGGAGGACTCTGACTCGGGAACCCAACTAATCTGCATTTCACGCTACAGACATAAACTTTGTTCAATCCCTCTACATGGATAGAATTTCATACAAAATCCCCTCGAATATCCCACACGATCAACTCGATAAACGAGGTGCGCGCAGGAGAAACACAGAACGGGGCGTCGAGCAGATCCGAAAAATAAACACTGCCTGTATCAAAAAATTTTCCTCGTCGCGACGGGACACAGCTGGTTTAATTTGGAAAAGCTATAAAATTTTAATCGGCATTGAACGGGGAGTACAGAGTAAACCGAAATGTGCATGTTCAACCGGAATCACCCTGAGCAAGAAACGGTGCATTTGCACGACCAAGAGGTACTCGGGGGCAAAATTCGCGGCTCAATGCTTCAATTTCGCGACAATAAAGCTCAGCTACGGGCTTCAAGAAACATGATTGCGTGAGGGATCATTGGTACTGTACACGCACATTTTCCTCACATTTATTCGCACCCGCTGAAACCGAGTGCCACATTTTCGCAACAATGATTCGAAACGTCAACCAAGCGTATTCGCAACCCGCAAATTTTCCTTCATTGCTCTTCGGTTAACCGCAAAAAAAGATGGAAAATTAAAATATGAAAATTATCAATACTTGGAGATAATGAGTTGAAACACGATCCAAAGCGAAGGCATCGCATCCTGGCCAGCCAAGCGGAACAGGGAAAACAAAATATTATTTTGGCAAGAGTAAGTCATTTTTATGCACTTACACAAGCTCGAAGACTGCTTCAGTGATTCAAAAATATAATGGACCTCAGTGCAGAACTATGTTGAAGGTTAAACAGAAAAATCAGAAAAGAAAATTCGCTAACCAACGTCTTCGAAGCCGATGCTACCCAACTGCGAGAATTCAGGACTGCATTAACAAAATTATTTTCAAATCTCGAAAAGTATACAGTACTGCTTTATGATAAATTATTCACTATTTCCCAACGTTCCAGGACACTCTCTTTTTTCGTCTTCTTGGGTTTCAATATGAAAAATAAAAAGGAATTTCAACGTTGATGCTTGGAATCCGCAAAGTTTGAGGCAGAACCGCGAGAATAGTCAAAAAGTAAAATGCTGTACACTAAGAAAAACATGAATAGCTGAAGTTACCAGAGTGAAACACGATCCGGTGTGAAGACATCTGGTCAGCCTCGAAAACATATCTTAGCATAATTTACTAGAAAAAAAAATTCAGCAAGCAAAATGCTGATCATTGACTGGCACGAGGGCCGTGAACCCGGTTCCGGACGGTCTCCTTTCGAGAAGCAAGAGGTACGTAGCTTCTAACGAGGTTTAGGGTACTCGTCCCTGACATCTCGGGTATGTTGAACCCTACCCCAATCCACGTACAGTACTGTATAAGAAACCAGTCGAACGGTTGTCAAACCAAACTCCCGGTTCCAGAAAGACGATGTAAAAAATAGATATTCTAGTTGACCAATTTCGCATTCGAATCCATTTCTCTCCCTCGAGTTATGAAATGAATCAAGAGGAATTTTTTTTCATCATCTCCGCATCGAAGCCCAGGAAATAAAGGCACTTCTGAATTCAATCCGAAAGCTTGTTGAAGACATTTAAAAGTCTACTAGGTCACGGTATTTTGTACAGAAAATTGTTTGCATTGCGAAGGATTCAAGTATAGTACAGTAAATTCACCGACAAGCGTCTTTGATTCACTTTGTGATCATACGTCCATAACCTATGCAAATGACTAACCTGCCTGGTGGAGGATTATAAAATCCCGAATATGAATTCAAGAATATATTCCCTTAAGAACCTATGTATTTTTAACGAAATTTGTTTCAAATCTCAAACAGCACAACCTTTCCGAGCTCCAAAGCATCCCAATTGTCTGATTAGATTCGGTGAGTTCATGCTGTTCCAATTCCTCCACAACTTTTTAATTGTATTGACATGCAGAGCTTGGAAAGAATATTGACACAGAACGACTAGAACTTGATGCATCTCTTGCTCAATAGTCTAAACATTTCAAAACTTGATGCCTCTGCAAGCAAATGAATACCCACGCAGCTCTGATTGGTCCGAATCCACAAACCACTGCACTTGATACTTTCACAGCTATAATCGTACCAAAGCCACTTTCGAAAAAGTGGAAATTGCGAAAAATGTGCGGCGTTTCTAAGCAGAAATAAATACATAGAACTACCAGGAGTCCGAAAGTTCGTTCCCACAGGGGAAAGGTTTGCAAGTGAAATCTCTCCATTCCGGAGAATCTAACCATGAATAATAATGTTCCGGAAGAAAATTCCAGACGAGAAATTCAGTAGCCAACTCCGAGAATCTTGATCCAAGAATATTCCTGCTCCGGGATTGAGTCACGAGAACTCCCCGTTGACCGAGTGGAAAAGAAGCACAGATGAACAGTTCGTTTCACAATCCTCCCTCAGTCATGAGATTTGAGTCAACCTTCCCTGTTTATTTTTTTCTTCTTTCCATTTCAGTCCCCTCCGAAAAAACAAACAAAATGTCGGTCACCGTGGCTTTTTTTTCCCGCCACAGAACCAGGTAAATACATGGAAGAGAAACAACCAAAGCGGATGTTGCGCAAAAGTTGCGCCGGCGACTTTTGCGTTCAGCCGCCTGAAACGGGCACAACGCGGAACAGACTAAAGGACGAAGCCATGAGAATTATTATTTTTATTGACGAAACAATAGAGAATCTAATACGTAGAAAATTCTAAATTGCACACACAATTAATCTCACGGGAGACCGAATCACGTACGAGTCGCAACCATGGATACTTGTCACGGCCTCAACGTCGCGTGAAGCTTATTTCACTGAGTGCATGAGTTGATTTTAAAAGTTCCCACAATCTGTACTCGCGATATTATTCATAAAAATTTTGAATACTTTTCGAATTTTAAGCCATTTCTCAGAAGTAGCTGGATGAAATTCTAACCAAAATAAACGAACAGTAAGCATCTTCAAGATGCATTCATGTGGATCGCAACCCGAAATCGGACTCTTTCTCGAGTCGAGGGTAAAATCTCGAAAATACGCTAAAATTTGTCAATTCTCTGCATCATTCGTATCATGAAGCCCAGTTGTGGTTTGGTATCCCCTCTTTAAAACAATGATTTCTCCAATACAGCAAAGCATTTTTTTTTACTCTAAAATATGTCCAAGGTCCAGGTGGGATTGGGCACCTGAGCTGATACTTCGAAGTTGGCATTCATGATGAAAACCATTACACACAGATAATTCCTACTCCCCATCACGTGGAATGAATCATGGATGATTTAAAAAAGTAATAAAAGTGAATGGACTAACCTTGATGGAGCGCTTGGACAAGTCAAGTCCATCATTCTCGATGTAATCTGGAACGAATTCACGCTTGCTGAAGTTGAACTGCAGCGAGTTATTCTGTTGTTGCTGTGATGCCTGAGTTCGCTTGGTCGCTGGCGCCTTTGCTGCAATCAACTCGTCTTTCTTCTTACTGATCTCATCCGCCTTCTCAAGCGGACTCGGACCACAGCTGTTTATTTCGCTTTTTGCCACTGTGGTGGCTTTGAATGACGACGACGATTGTGACAATATCTGCTGGTTGTTGCCCTCGAGGTCACCGAATTTAACTGCAGGCAACGCGGAAGACTGCGGTTGCTGTGGGCGAATTGCAGTGGTATCAGGCTCATCAACATCAGTGCCACCACGACCCTTAGTCAAGCTCAGCACGGGTTCTTTCTTCACCACCAAGTCCTGGTTGAGTTCTTGGTTGATGCGATTATTCTTCTCTTCCAACTTAGTTATTGGTCGGATCACGCCAATCTGACGCGGTTGCAAGTTATTCGGCCTAGAGAAGTTGAAGTTGACAGAGGTGCCACTGGCGCGAATGTTCTCCACTGTCTGCACTGACACTGGTTTCACTGTTGCAACCGGCTCATCTTCCTCGTCATCAGATTTGAACCTCTCATCAGAGTCTGAGTCACTGTCTCGTTTCGCAGATGCCACTATCGTTTTCTGCTCTGGCTTGCTGTCGTTGTTGGTAGAGTTGGTGAGTGTTTTCGGTGGCACCGGAGGCTTTTTGCGCATGATCAGCACGGGTTTCGCCGGCACCTGCGGTTTCTCAAAAGTGGAAATGTCCAGCTTGGGACGAGGTGTGGCTTTAGGCACGTTCACGTTACGTTGCAGGGTGTTCTTGTAATTCATCTTAGCCTGAGTCGTATTAGTAGATGTAGTTGTTGGCTTGCGAGGCACTGTTCGACGCGGGGAACTGGGCTCGTAAAGCTTCTTGATGGACTTGACAGTGTCCGGCGGCGGAAGTTCGTTCTTATCGCCGTCGCAATGCGCAGCATCACCACCGCCACTGCTATCAGACACCACAGCCAACAGAGTCTCCATGCTCCGGGCCTTCAACAATTCGCGTCTCACTTTGGGCTTCGGGGCATGGAGTCCGGAAGCACCACCACTAGTGGTGCCAACACCACCACCAGGGGCAGTGAGAACAGAGCCGTTGGACATGGCAGCACTGCGCTTGGGCTTGTCGTCGAGAATGTTCTCGAGACTCGCGACGCGGCGCAAGTTTTGTTCTTGTTGCAGGGTGAGGTTGATGAATTTCGTGCGGAGCTTGTTGACGAACCCGGGTCCGTACTCAAACTCGTCGTCGTTGAGCAGGTCACTGCGTTTCCGAGACGCAGAGAAGTCGGCAGAGAAGAACTTCTTTATGGAACGCCGGTTCGGCAGCGCGGCACCATTATTGTTGTTGTTGTTACTATTCGGGCCTCCACCACCACCACCACCACTGGAGGAAGATGATGCGTGGGATCGCGAGGCGACGACCGGTGTCGAAGCTGCCGCTTTCGTACTGGCACTGACGCTCACAACACTGGCTGGCTGGCGCGCGGTGCGCCACGGCGGGCTCGCCACGTCGGCCGTCATGACTTTCGAGTGGTGCGTGGTGCGCGGACCGAGTTTGGACGCGGAGTGCGTGATGCGTGCGGGCGAGTCGGTGTCTGAGGCCGTTGGTTCGGCGGCGGCTGCTAGCTGCTGCTGCTGTTGATGATGTGCCTGCTCTGCGGCGGCAGTGGCCCCAGGGGCGCGGGAGGGAGGTGAACACCGTTCGCGGCGAGGGACTGATGAGGAGCCGGTGCTCGCCCAGCTGTTCCGAGCCTCGGCGCCGTGACGCGCCGGGGGAGCATCCACTGGAACACCAAAGACAGAAAGGAACCATGAGAGGAGTGAGTGACTGTGTGTGTAAGTGGAGGAGTGTGGGGGAAGCATGGCTGCGGGGACGAACCCGGGGGAAAAAATAAAAAATGAAATGAAATAAACGGCATTAAGCCCGCGTCACACTACCACGGGATTCCCTCACTTGTACAGTACTGTACTCCTCTGTATCCGGGGTGTGGTGAAGTCAGAGCTGATGCTGCCACCTGGAACACTCAGGTTCTTGCATGACGAAAGAAAAAAACGGGTACTGCACTGATGTACATTGGCGTAACAGTCAAATTAGGGTACTGTACTTAATTTTCGATACAATACGAATGCTGCTCAGTGAAAAACTATCCTTTTCGATAAAAGACCTCCCATCACGTAAATCAACTACGGTATTTACTCAAAAAACATGTCCTCATGAGTAAGATACGCACCTTAGTTTTCAAGTATTAAAAAATAAACCATACCCCTAGAAGAAATGCACGGTCTTTTTCAGTTACCGAAATCCATACAAGTGTTCTCTCTCCGCATGAAGTTTCTCATCTGTACATCTAACAATGTTTTCGCCTTGTAGGTGTCTCTACTATTCCATACCGTACACGTATCAAGTATAGACCGTTTGGAGGTCCTCCACAACAGAATTCTCTCTAGAATGATTTTCTTTTTTGATTACCGAATATTTTGCTGGCCCCCCAACAACAAACATTCAGGAGACAAAGAAAAATACGATTGTAGAGACTAGAGAGAATTGTTTTGTCGACAGTGAGTCCACCTGTATTTTGAAAACCCCACTTGAGTAAAACTGTAATCCAACCTAAATCCCGCATAAACACGATACTTGATTGTGCTATTTTGTTCTATATAAAACATAGTCATTAAAAAACGAACTCTGAAAACTTTGAAAGTATGGTGATTTTGTTAATACAGTAATAAAAATTTACCAACGATGGTTCACAAATGACTCACCCAAATTTTCAAAAGATTTAATCGAATATGTGTACAAAACGTCGACATGTACCTTTTTTCAGTCCCCTAATTTCGTGAAAATGGTGCTTCTCATGCTTGGAAAAATAGGATGCCTTTTAGCCAAATTTTTTCAAGTTGGGTTACTCATCCGTTCGGGTGCGATATACTGTTCAAATATTTTGTAAAATGTGAATGTAATATTCATCAGCGCATTTGTCGATATATTTTAAACCTATTTTCAAATAATTTATACAGTATACAGTATTTCAAAAGAAATGTACTGTACCTGTATTCCCTCAACAAATAATGGAACCTGAGTATTTTGTCATTATTTCCCGAATAAAATGGTTCCACTTTTCTTCGTACGTATACAAAATCCACTCAATCAATAGTTTAGTGCAGGTTTAAAACACTTAGGCAGTTTCAAACATAGAAACAAAGCCTTTACTTCAACCGTTGTGTACTTGCTCTTGAATGATCCTTCGGGAGAAAAATCATGAATATTTTATTTCTTCAGACGTTTGATGAAATAGCTAACAACTGTAACACTTACCATCACCCGGACGCTTTTTTCTGAAATTTTATCGAGTTCTGAAAGTGGTCTGAGTTTGAAGCACTTGATGAGGAACTTATTTTGTCATGCTTAATTTCTGAGGCGGTTATTTTTACCGCCTGAGCAATGTAGCGCCTAGAAATTAATTTCACAGACGAAGATGAAGATAATTTCTTGAAATAATTTTTTCGTTCGTAATCTGTTCTCGGAAAATTAGGGATAAAAATGCATCGAGCTCCGTTCCACTTTATTTTTAACGCTCATCTCACAAGATGCGCGAATTTGAATCTGAACCTGTTGTTTCCCGCCATTTTATTCACTGGAAAATGAATTTACATTGCTTTCTTGGCTCATTGTTATGGAATATGATAAAAATTGGACATACAGCCACATCAAGACACCTTCGAGTATCCGCCACGAATCAACGCACGAAGATTCATACGCGTGATTTCAAACCGAAAAATTCCTCCTCGCTTCATGTTTTTTAGAGCATTTACACTGCCTCTGGCACTTACTGTTTATGTCACTGATAATGGTCAACGTCACGAAGGTGGAGAAGGAAAAAAACCCGAGATCGTGCTCAGTCAGTGACACGACGGAAAATATTGTTTCCACCTCGAAGCGACGAACTGTTGACGCAGAAAAAAAAACATCGGAAAATGTGTCGCCCCAGAAACCGGCGAATAAATCAATTGGGGAAAATATCGTCTCGACCGGAACTTTTAGTTTTTCATTTTGATGCAATGAGATTTCCTCATTTCTTCGAAAATTCGTCTCCTTTGATGGGAAAAAGTCATTTCTTGCGGCCCGAAAACCGTCGTTTGAAATCACAACCCTCTTATCCGTGTTACTCAGAAAGCGAGTCGAATCACTGCGAGGAGGGAAAAAGAGCGTGAAATCCCGGGTAATGGTTTCTTTTTTTTTTTCCAGGAAACAAGTCCGGATTGTAGTCCAGCATATTTATGATTGACACTTTTTTTCAGCGATAAAACGTACAGGTTTTTGTAACAGTACCGAGAAAAGCAATTTTCGTTTCCGAAGCTAACTCTCAGGGGAAAAAAAGGGGGGGGGGGGGTGTCCCGAAATACTCCATTCCATTATATTATTGATAAAATAAATGCTATTCTAAAAAATATATATTTTTAATTTCTTTTCGATCAACCGATTCGGGCGAGATTTCCCGTTCGTCCAATTACTTTTTTCGGCCTCCATTCCAGAATATTCTGAATGTTAAACGAAGAGTAGGAAGAAAAATTTCTACTCTTTGTATGGCTGAAATGAAAAACAGCGTCCGCCTATTTCAGCGGCGGAACTTATGGCTAATTGGCAGGAAACTCAATTAACAAGGACTTGAGTTGACTTTCGTAACTTATTACGAATTTTATTCTTGGCTGGGATCGACATTTTTCATCCGCAGGGCCTTGTGAAACTTGGGATTCGCGTGAAAAATAAAACTCGTACGACAGACTTCAAAGCAAACGACTTTTTTGCTCAGCATACGATCTTATGAAACAGAAACGCGCCATCAATTAAAATTATTTTGACAAGACCATATCTCACTGCTTAATAACTAAGGCACGACAAAATGCAGGTGGATTTCGTCCTTGAGCTGGGGACACGATCTTGGTTTTTCTGGCATCGGCGAACTTTCTGCATGAGGTTGAACCAACATACAGCTCTTTACTCTCTTGAATCCTTTTCTTTTGAAAACAAATACATTTCGTTTCTAGAATTCTTTGTTTGGAATAGATCTGCCCCGACCATATTCATTACGTTAAACCAGTAGCAAGCAGAATGTTCGTAAAACATTTACATGTGCTTTATCCTGAAACATTTGACCTATCCAGAAAAATACCTTCTTGCAAATTACAGTAACTTCCTTCAATTCTTTTTTTCGCTTCATGTCCGATTTTTATGATTCGAATTTCATTAGGATATATATGGCACAGGAATTCGCAAAAAAAGATTTATCCGGAGAAAAAATTTCTACTTACTCTTTCTTACGAAGATTGAATAAGGCGTGGGTTTGCACATGAATTTTCTAGATTTTTTAAAAAGATTTTCATTGAATTATTCACAAATATTTAAAAAAAGCAAAAAGGTGTTGCTGCTGGGAGTTTTAGTTCAGAGTCATTTGAGAATTTCTTCACAGTTTTCTTGTGATTTATTTGGCAGGATTTCTAGAAATCAGGGAAGAAATAAACTCTGTTGATGGCAGGATGTGACTTTCCCGACCCAAGACTGTTTCCATGGATTGACTATAGTGAGATGAGAAGTGGATCTGAGGTGAGTCAATGTAAGCAGGAAACATTCAAGTTTATTTCTGCTGAAAAGCGTAAGGAAAACTGTTCTTTTCATTTTGACACTCCAGCTCTTTGAAAAAATTTGGGACACTTAACAGCAGGAAATTACTCTGGAAATGTCTTTCTGCCGATCATCGAAAAAACAAGGAGAATTACGAAAACCCTCGTTGAAACCCGCTTTACTTTTTAAGTTTTGTTATCATCGGGAAAATACCTGATGATATACACAC
>CAJPEX010000783.1:0-80860 GCA_905338405.1 Notodromas monacha
GGATAGCACCCGCATTTGAATAATTTATGCCAGGAGAGAAATTCACTGCGTTTCTTCATAAGAAGTTTGAAGAGGCTCTGAGGAAAATGTTGACCAAGTTACGCGTGGCGTTGAATGACTTGCTGAGATACATGTGCAAAACTTTGCCATTATTCAGAGTGATATTTCTCGAGAGCTTTATTAAGATTGAAACTATTTTCTTTAATTTTCTGTCACGCCCCATTATATCCTGAAAGGGTAAAAATGATGAGGTACGTTTGCGTAAATATTTGCCCATTATTTTCCGATTCTCCCATATATTATGTCTTTGCTGTTCCTTTTTTTTTTTAATTCAGCACGCCATGCATGTACAGTATAAGAAGCTTCGAAAATCTTTTAGTGTTACTTCATCTGTTTTACAATGCAGACGATAATGGGATAATCAAAAAAAATGAAACGAAACCTCTGACTTTTATTACAAAATCGCCTCGTCATTTCACCCCGCCAAGCACTTATTATAAAAAAAACTGTATTAAGGCGTTTTTTACTTTAGCTTCTTAGAGGACTTAGAAGCTATGTAATTTTTAAATCTTAAAATGTATCTAGAATTATTTTTCGTGTGAGAAGCTAACATTTCTGGTGATAAATGAGCGGAAATCTGCTGGTAATTCCAACGCTCTTTATCCTGCTAAATTCATCATTCTATTTGAATCATCAATTGCAAGAATGAACAGTAAGAAGAAAAAAAAAGGGTTCTTAAAACAGACGAATAGCATATTTTATTTATTTTAATTTCATTGCAAACAAGCAGGGAAATGCACATTATATTCTTCAATCGTTTAGTGGCCGTTGTGTGAAGATTGATTTTGTCTTGCTTCTGTATATTGCTCGCTGATTTTTTTTTTCTCAATGAGTTTTTCCCATCTTCCAATTTTTGCAATGGTGTGTAACTTTTTCAGTCTGGCTCGGATGGTCGACACCCTGGTGAAGGCCAGGAAGCTGACCAAGAGCCCCGTTACGGAACGCGAATCTTGTACCAGCAGCACCAGCCGACGCATGCCTCCATTAATTTGCATGCGACTTCTCATGGAGCTTCTCTATTTTCATCCGTGAGTTTCTGCACACTTTTTTTAGCTGATTTTTTTTTCAATACTGCGACGGTAATTCCAAAATTTCCGCGGTCTATGTCGAAAAGCTCTCATCGCTGACAGCAACACTTTTTTTTATTATTCCTCCTTAAAGGTTCTACAGACTTTTTCGACGCTATATAAACAGTATAAATTTCAAATTCCCAAGCTCAAAACCGAGTTCCGCAAAATAGCATCACATAAATACAAATCTGAATTTTTTCCAATCGGATGATGAGAACTGGTTGTGATTTTCCGTACTTTTTCTTTTTTCTCAGTTGTTGAAAAAGAAAACGGTGAAAACGGCAGCTATAAATATGTGAAAACGGACGTATTTCAAAAACATATTTTACCTAGTGAGAATATATGCACGGTGTTCGAAAATGAATGTTCTGACGAAAAGTGTAAATCTTATGAAACAGACCTGCAATGAGAATGTTCCATCAGCAACAACTCAGTCAGTTTTCGACGAAGACCTTCGTGATTCAGGAAATTTTTGACTTTATTAGATGGAAAAACGTTTCACTTGCTTCAACTAAATGCTTCAATTTTTCTGGACTCGATTCGGGAGCATATACGGAAAATTTTCCCCTCGATTATTTAAAACCTCGAAAAGATAATCGAAATCTTGCGGGAAGATTTTCCTCGTGAAATACGACCGAAAGCGTCCAGTATTTCATCCTTGAAATAAGACGGCGGAATTCCGGAAAACGGGGAACCAGAAAGGAGTGTGATTTATATGCCCGTTAGAAATCTAATAATTGGGATTATAAATGGAAGAGAAAATCCGAGTGGTCCAGACTCTTATCACGACACATTGCATGTCAGTGTGTCATCAATTGTGGCGCAAAACGTGCGCTTGCTGCTAGAAGGCCGAGAACGAACAAGGAAGATGGCACAATACTAGGGACGCTTTAAAGACGCAACAAAGGCAAAACGTGCAGTGCCAAAAGGAAAATACTGTCGCATCACTGGGGGTTATGCTGATTGTTGAGTGGAAACTATTTACGGGTTTTGCGAGCACGGTATACGTACTAGGCTTCAGCGTTTGCAAAATTGTGTTTGTTATCGTGCCATATTTTAGGGATTGTTGTTAAGCAGGTTAATGGAAGACAATATACGATTTTTTGGGTTTCAATTCAATTCAACAGGAATTGGAACCAGTTGATGAGCATTAGAAAAAAGTACGGGTGTTTTTTAAATGCCTTGCGGGTACATCAAAAGAAGCATTTTTTATACTCGAAAAATGTTTCCCAACGACAGACCAATAGATTCTGCCAAAATTCCGTAATGAATTAAAAATGTTTGGTTCTAAAAACATTTTATATCTCTTGGGCACATTTTCATGTACAAAGAGTCAAAATAAGGCAGGTCTATATAGACCTCAAATCATTTTCCAAAATAGGCCAGAAAATTTGTGTTGTTATTTGTACGCTTTTTGTCATCAAATTTGTGTAGTTTAGCAATGTGTGTTTTGACTGTGCGATTTTTTTTGCTCATTGGACACAATTTAATCCAAAAAGACGATTCTTTGTGGTTTATTTTTCACAATTTTTTATTTCTTCGTTTTAAACAACATATCCCAATTGGATTTGATTTTCAGTATAAATGTTTCTAATTTTTTTCCGAACCTGAGATTTTTCATCAAAGTGTACCGGAAATTGTGCTTCACCAACTAGGATATTTCCGAAAAACGGACTCATCCTGAAAAGTATTTACGGTAAAGCCGTATCACAGGGTCCCAGTGTATTTCTCATGAATGAAATTGTAAGACCACAATCTAACACGATTCCGAAAATCAGAAAAATTGCGAGACCAGCCCAATAACTCGTGGAATCACCCTTCCCTTTCTTCATACTGTATTTACTTGAATAAAACAGGAACTCCGAATTTTCGGGGTGTGCGTGTTTCTTTAAAAACTGCAATATTTCAGAAATGATAGGTACCAGAACTCAAATTTGGACATGTATTTAATCCGAATTGGATTAATTTTCAATTGTTTCGATTTTTAAAAGTTCTTAGAAGCCGAAGTTTTCATTATATTCAAGTGTGACACGCACGTATAAATACACTTTTAAAATTCTTCTTTTAAGTTAGAGGCGGGCACCTCTAAAAAAAAAATTTCCACCGCGAGCAAAGTGAGCCCTATAAATATGCAGTTATTCCAGCTTTCTTTCTTCTTTTTAAACGGAATTTATTAACATAAGATAAAATTGTTTATTCTCCATATAGCCGAATCATCTGAACAACCCGCCTTCGAGCAACCGAAGCCAGGACTCGGGGATCCCAGAAGAAGGCACGGACTCGGGCAACTCGTCCCTGTCGCCTCCAGTCGGGCTCCTGAAGCCCTGTCCGATAACGAGTGCAGCCAGCGAAGCGGGGTCCAGTGGGATCCACAGCGACGGATCCTCGTCGACCGGCGGGGATCATCAGCAGCACATTTACTCGAAACGGGCAGTCAGCATAGAGCATTTGATCGCTGCTCAGCCGGGATCCCCGGCTGCTGCTGCTGGAAACGCCGGGGGCAATCAGCAGCTCCAGCAACCCTGGAACAAGGGTTCGCTGCAGAGGCCCGGTACTGACGGGAATCATCAACTCCACGATGCCTCGTCCAATGGTCAGCGAATGAGTTCTTCGACGTAGTCGTCTTCCATGCTTCTACTATATGATTCTGTCTCCCGACTCTTATTTTTCTCCGCGTTTTTTTATTTTTATTTATTTTATTTACTTGTATGGCGGTGGATAATGCTGTCTTAGTTGATGAATTTCATCCTCGAAAAAGGAGGAAGAAGTACATTATTGTCCAGAATTTATATTTAAAAAAAACGAGTAATAATGTTGAAGCTGTAGAAAATGGCCGATAATTTCAAAACCCACTCTTTCCAGAAAAAATATCAGTTTTTTATTTTTATTTTACTGTATTTTATTTTATTTGTTTTTATTTTATTTACGTGTATGGAGGTGGATAAGGTTGTCTTAGTTGATAAATTTCAATCTCGAAAAAGGAGGAAGAAGTACATTATTGTCCAGAATTTGTATAAAAAACGAGTAATAATGTTAAAGCTGTAGAAAATGGCCGATAATTTCAAAACCCACTCTTTCCAGAAAAAAATATCCCTTGAACGGGTTTCATCAGACGCTGAATTAAACAGCGAAAGATTCCTAAGAAATTTATTTGATAAATTCTCGACTCAATTACTGAATGAATTTATATTTAGCATGAAATGTTAGAAATACGAACGATCAAGTGCGTCAGATAATCTTTTATCTCTAACCCTGGCGGCCACATTTCCATAATTCATGAGTGGAAAAAAAGGACGGAACAAATGTAATACTGTACTGCATACAATTTTCAATTAAAGTTTATCATTGGTATGTTTCGTTCAATTAGTTCTGAATGATTTTCTGAAAATATTTGCAAATTCCTAATCTTCTCACGTCAAGTGCATCATTTTTGCGCTGGCAAATTTTTCACCACAAGCTGTTCCGTGCTGTAAGATGATCCGATTATTCTAGAAATTTCACTAAAATATCTATATATAGTTTCCTCCATTCCATTCTTTTGATTGGCTTTCCATTCTACTGATCGTATTGCCATCGATCGATAAAAAAAAGCTTACTCCTTCTCCCTTCGCATGCGAGATTTCAAATCGACAGTTCGCAATGATTAACACCATTGCGCTCGAGCAAAAATTCAATAACCCCAACCTTCGTCAAGATTATACGAAATCATCAAATTTTAAATAGGGTTGGAATTTTTGAAAAAATGCATCAATTTTAAAGTTGAGAAAGGAGGAAATATGGTTGAGAATGTGCAAACGTCTGGATTTGTGGAATGCACAATTTTTTAAATATCCGTATTTGTGCTGTATACCAATGAGTGAGGAACATGTTGAAAAAGTTTGTCTAAAAGAATTCGTGAAATTGAAAATCAAATGAATGAAAAATTGTGCTGCTGCTGTGCATTGAACTGCAGTAATCCCCTTTCAATGGACGCTCTTCGATAATTAAAAGAGAAAAAAAAACAATTATTTCTTAATGATAATNCCCCCTTTCAATGGACGCCCTTCGATAATTAAAAGAGAGAAAAAAACAATTATTCCTTAATGATAATAGCATTGAAAAACCACGTTGAAACGCCACCCGCCAAAATTGTTGACACCTCAAGGATTCTTCTGCCAATTAATTTTGTCTTCAATAATAGCCCGCCAACAAGACTTCTGTTTCTGCGAGAGAAGTATCCAGTTGAGAGAAAAAAATTAAACACAAAAATGACATTATTTACTTCTTGGGAACATCAGCTAAATATAATATGCGCATGTCGGGGTTATTTAGGTTATTTTGTAAAGGAATAAGAATGCCATTTCCTATTATACTTGATTTTAATTCTATTTTAGCTTTTTTTATACAATTTTATGTATAAAATATATAAAATTTTGTATCGACGTTTGACTGTGTGTTCGAGCTTCATTCGGACTCCCCTTTCAATAATCTAATTATATATGTGATTTTTTTGCGGCATTTTTCTTTTAAATTCAAACTTCTTATCAATTCCGGACGTGTATATAGACAAATTTGATTGACGTTGAATTCGGTCATATACGGTGTTTGAATTTTTTTTTTTTTTTTACGCAGGCAATCACGGACTGCGAGAAGCAGTGTACTTGTCGCACCAGGAAACCATCGCCATCCGTCGCACCCAGCCCTCGGGCAGTTCGCCGCCAGCGCAATACCGCGACGACGAAAACCCCTACATGAGAGCCACCAACATCCGCCTCACTTCCTTCGCCGAAACCGACCAACAACAACAACAACATCAATCGCACAACAAGCAGTCCCACATCTCCCTGGAAATGCCTCGTCACTCCCTGGCCGACTCTTCGGACGCCACGCATTCCCCGACCCCGTCGCCGCCGCTTCCGCCGCCACCGCCGCCTCTGCTCAGCCAGGACTTGCCCGAGGCCATGGCAGCGTACAGACAGGCCAGTACCCAGGCCCTGCAACACCAACAGCAAATGAGAGCCGCCGGCGTCGAGTCGCCTTACGGGCATTTGCGCGGTGGCGCCGACGGCGGCAGTGGCGCTGGTGGCACCCAGCACTCGCCCACGTACGTCTCGCGCGCCACCATTTACCCGCCCATGGTGCCCAGTGGCGCAGGCAGTGCTTCGGCGACTATCCACGCGGAATTGCTGGCTGGTACCCGGCCTGGTGACCTGCTCGAGTCGCCTTACGTGTCCCGACAGCAACAACAACAACAGCAACAGAGACAAGGCGGGAAGTCTGTCACTTACAATTTCCCGGCGAAAGAAATCACTTACGAGTCGGTTTATGGACGCCAGCAGCCGCAGCAGCAGCAGCAGCAACAGAGTCAGGTGCCAGTGGTGCCGAATGTGAGGCAAGTGCGACCAACTGGTGCTGCGCCGAATGTCTCTTATTCCGGGGCTGGTTACATGGGACAGAACTTCAATGGACCTTTGAGACCCGCGCTGAAGAACCACCAGCAAGTTCGGTTTCAGCAGTGATGATCTTTTCTCCTTAGTTTTTGTCGTTTTTTATTAGATTATTGAAAGCTTCATTCGGGAGTCCGAATGAAGCTCGAACACACAGTCAACGTCGATAAAAGCCGCCACCATTGTCTGTGAGGTTATTTGTGGCGGTTCAACAGAGGGTAGTTGGTTTAACAAAAAAGCTAAAATAGAATTAAAATCAAGTATAATAGGAAATGGCATTCTTATTCCTTTACAAAATAACCTAAATAACCTCAACATGCGCATATTATATTTAGCTGATGTTCCCAAGAAGTAAATAATGTCATTTTCGTGTTCAATTTTTTTCTCTCAACTGGATACTTCTCTCGCAGAAACAGAAGTCTTGTTGGCGGGCTATTATTGAAGACAAAATTAATTGGCAGGAGAATCCTTGAGGTGTCAACAATTTTGGCGGGTGGCGTTTCAACGTGGTTTTTCAATGCTATTATCATTAAGAAATAATTGTTTTTTTTTCTCTTTTAATTATCGAAGAGCGTCCATTGAAAGGGGAATTTTTTTTTTTTTTTTTTTTTTCCCCCCCCCCCCCCCCCCCCACTGATGAAGAAGAATTTGAAGGAAAAAAAATTGGTACTCGGGATTTTTTAATTAAATGTCTATTGAAATTTGAACCACTTTTGCACTAATTTCAGATGACGAACGTCACTGGTTCCAAATAGTACAACTAAACATAAACCGGGTAGAACTAAAGTCTTGGCGATTTTTTCCTCAAAAAGTTGAGTTGTCGAATATGTGGGGAAATGATCTTCACGGGGATGAAAAATGACTTTGTTCCCTTCATTTTAGCACGATTTAAAAAAAAATAAAAAGAAAGCATTTAAAGAAAAGAGGAATCTGTTTGTGAGCATTTTTTGCAAACCACGCCGTGTGAGCTGGCTCGTTATTGTGTCGAAAAATGTTACTGAAAGATATTAAATTGTCACTTTAAAATTTCCCACAAATATTCGGTTGGCAAAATCTTGGAATACATTGAAGAAAGTGATGGTTTCCACTTCATTTATACGCATTTATGTCATTTAAAGATATTATTGAAAAGCTTTTGCGGATGGGGTTTAAGATAGCTCATGAAAATTTTTAAATTCGATTGATAATATCAAAAATGGGGAATAAAGACAGAACCATTCCCCGAAGCATCATTTATTTTCTTCCTCAAGTTTGGGACAAAATGGAAATATTTCATTACTATATGTACCGACTTCGCAGGTGGGAATATCAACCGAGAAGTGTTCATTTTTTTAAGAATGCTGTTGTGAATATCGCCTCGTCGCCAATTCGAATTGTTGTTTTTTCAGGCATTTTCAGCAACCTTCCTTTAACCATGTGGTTCATTGTAAAAAAAATTAAAAAAAAGACTGGGTTGTTCTAAAAAAAAAACATCGGAACTCGAGAACAGCCTTATTTGAAAGTGTTGAATTGGCAACGATGCGATTGTTTTTTTTTTTAATGGGAAGTATGTAAATACTCGAAAATTTGACAAGAGCTTTTGAGTGGAATGTTTTCCTTTTTAAGGTTTTTCTTGCTTTTGATGGATAGTTTGCTTTTTGGCTTTTTACGATCGTGGGAGAATTTTTATATGAAGTGTATTTCAAATTCGAGACGGATCAACCCTATTTGGGGTACTTTTTTCTTCTTCGAGGAACAGGTCAGGGTTTTGGCAAGGTATTCAGCGGAACCGCGTTGAATCAAACGGGGTGACATTAATGGGAAGCAACAATTTTTTGTCTAACGTGTATGTTTATGAGCAATGTTGGCTCGACGGAACTTTTGAGCGTTTTTGCTGTTGAAAAAATCAACTTTTTCTCGTCATCAAAAAGATGTGCTGACAGAATCTTTTTTTTTTTTCTGGAAGACGGTATTTACGAAAATACGCGGATTATTCCAGATGATCTCGGTATTGTTAGTTGTGGTAAAATGTGTTTTGCTTCTTATTTTACTGACTAATATTTTTTTTATGTGGCTGAATTTTTAATTTTCTGACGGTGAGATGATTCACGGAATAGCTGAGCCCAACGTTTAAATATTAATTGGACCACATCGTTGATTTTTTTTTGGCGTTCGGTTTTTTTTTCATTGGCAGGAATGCTTTATTTATTTCGTGAATGAAATTCTCGCGAAAAAAAGAATAAGTAGCTCTTCTATGTTAGAGATATAAATCGCTCCGACGCCTCTTTGTATCAATTTCCAAGGAAAGAGTTGTTCCCCTTCTTTATGCAACGCGAAGAACGAGCTTTCTGATGCAGAACGGAACGTTTTTCATCGCCTTTCAGACTCTATTTTTATCCGAATTCGAAATTCGAATGGCTAAAGCTTTATGCGTTCTTCCGAATTTCGAAGGAGATGCGTGCTTCTCACTGGCGAATTTGAATAAGGAAGAAAAGCGATTGAGTCTCGAGTGCACTTATTCGTTAGAATACACCGGGAGAGTATACAAAAAATGCGAGCGAGATAAATGTACTAAGTATTATTTCCAAAAATTCTCACGTTTTTTAAATATGAACCTACGTTTACAAGCTTTAAAAAAAATAAACTGGAGGGTTATAGTTTGTTTAATAAAGATTTAAGTCTCCGATCGAGTCGTTGATTCTCTGGTCATGAGATTTCAATCAGCCTGGAATTTTAGATTTTTATTCAACAGATGAATAAAAGGAGATACCCTTGTTCATTGGCATAAAATTGAAGATTATCAACTGTTTTCAACGGGATAGGTTCTTTTTTTTTTGTTAACTCATCGCGTAGGCAATAAATTTTTTGTTGGGACGACAGAAACGATTTTTTTTCACGTGATTCCTTCACGATACTGTAATCGCGACAAAAGTCTGTTTTTTTATTGGAAGAAACCGGATGCGGATGAAAATGTTTGCTATTTTGATTTGTTTTTGTTCCTTCTCATTCTTTCGTGAAAATGCATTCATCGGTTGCTTGCCGAGAGAGGAAGAGAGAGATAGCAAGCAAATGAAGGCGGGAAGTCAGCTGTGGGCTAATAAATTGAGATGTTGCGCAAATCGTGTTTTATATTTCCAGTTTATTTTCAAAACAGACGACGGTCTTCTGCGACGAACTGATGAACTTCTGCATGACAAGACTTGTTTTCCGTCTCCAGAGACTTCTTCCGGACTGTGATGATGATGATGATGATGATGACGATGCTGGTGATACGAATGATGCCATCCCATGTGGCGAGGAATTTTCTGATATTTTCCAGTGAAATATTGAGAACAGAGAAAAATTTGATGGATTCCAAGCAGGGAAATGCTAAGAATATGAAATTCGTATGTTTTTGAAAATCAAAACCGGATTTCGTCTCATCATGAACTAATCACAGTCTGTTGGATTCCTTGGCATCTGGAACAAATCCACCGAGAGTTGATTTAAAAATATTAATTCAATGCTAATCCTACTCCCAAAAAATTGATAATATGCAATACATTTATGTAGACTCAAAATCTTCCACATCCACGAACACAATATGTTTAAAATCTATATGATCATGCGAAAATGACATTTTTCTCAAGTAAATGTGGAGAAAATGAAAATAAGGATGTATACTCTGGAATTTCACAAACAATTAATAAATAATTGTTCGTTCTGTATTTCAAGTTAGACTATGGTTATTGAAGAATCCCTCTTGTATTTTCCATGAAAACAGAGTTTTCACGTCAAATTCATGTTTTCCAGATGACTTCAGAACGCTTTTTTTTTTAGCTGACCCGCATGCATATGATTCAAATTTAAAATTCTGATACTGAATATGAGAGAAAAAATTACTCATATTATCAAACTGAAATCCGATTCAGTATTAGTTTTATTATTTACCAAATCCATTTTTCTTGCGTGTAAAATTCATTGAATGAAGACGGAAAATGATAATTTTTCTTGAGGATCATCAGAAAGCTTTGTGCACTGTTCATTTGCTGCTGCGTTATGCATGACGCATACAAATAGTTTTCATTTTGAACCTTGAACCAGAAATAGGAAACTGTTTCTCTTTTCTAGGTAAACTTCCATTTGAACAGAACATTGTCTTTCGGACGTCGACAACCGTGACGGAGAAATTACGTTGCGACGATGTCAAGTGCTGCATAAACAGCCCTTCGACGCGATTACGAGACGAATTTGATTTCCTTGACACATTTGCATCCATTTATTTCTTCGAACTTCATTCCACTTTCATCCATCGGCGAGGAAAGTGAGTTTGACTCGATAATTTTATCGATATCATTTTCGTCGAGTCGAAATAAGAAACAGTTGCATGTTGTGTAACACTGATAAAATACACCCTTGACTCGGCCGAATATTTCATTATCGTGCTTGACGCAATATCTTCGATACAAATACAAATCGATAGGAAAAACAGAGGATTTAGCACATGTTCAGTGCGGTTATTTCTTCGTTGAATTTTCAAGTTTATCTGTGGAACATCATTTTAATTCCTTTACGCTAGTTTTTACTTTCATTGGAGTTTTCGAAGCGTGTCGAGAAATTTAATGGATTAATTTCAGCGGGTTTAACGTTACCAGAATCGTGAAGCGCAGTATAGAAAAACGGCGGAATGTTTTTGAGAAAGATTTCGACAATCATTTTGTGTTTCGCAATAGTTTCTTCGGCTTATGAAATTGAATACAAGCAAGTTGACAGTGAAAATGCTGTACTTTTCACTGAGGAGCACGATCACTGCATGATTCTTGAAAATGGAAGGTGAGTTTCACACGACTCCAGGATTACTTTTATTGACATTTCAAAATCAAATGGGAGTCGCATATTTTTTTTCTGAATAAAAAAATGTGTTCCTGGAATGTGCGTGACCACAGTTCGAAATTGAGACATAATAAAATGCGAACTTTGGAGAATATTCTAGTTATCCGACGTCTTGATTGAAAATTCGCATTCTGTCCTGCAACGCAGAACTTTTGAAATGAATTTATTGAAAATATTTCAATATCACTAAAAACTTCCCTCGACTCGGAGAGCTCACAATTAATTTTGACTACAGAAACTTCCAGAATTTTTCAGAAAAGTCTTCCAGAGGTTATACGTGGGGATTCTTTCGCTTTTTTGGTTGAAATGAAAGGAAAACACAGAAAGCTTTGGCCAGAAAAGTTCGTCCGCTTTTCAACTCGAATCCCATTCGACTTCCAAAAACAGGCAAAGAACTTCCGCAAAACTTTTTTCTCCCCCAAACTCGCACAGAACTTCACAGCGACCAAATGCGTCACAAATAAGAACAGACTCAAAAAGTTTAAAAACAAAATAAAATAAAAAGAATTTCAATCGTTATTCCGGGTGTCGTCGGAACAATACCTGCACTGCGTCCCGGGATTTGTCAGAAAAATCTAATTTGCCGCGTGGCTGATTCCGTGCTTGCAGGTCGTCGCAAATCGGAATTTTGGAGTACTTGTCCCTGGGTATCCGGCATTTCAACCCATTTTCGACTCGGAAAGTTGTGACCCAGTCTCCGGAAATGTTCGGGAAAACGCTGCAACGCTGCAAACGAGTCCAAGAACAGGACCGAACAACCGGCGAATTTCCGCCCATGCGTTGGGATTTAATTTACCCAGGTAAAGATCTTAACACGCTTCCGGGCACCTGTTCTTGTCTAACCTAAATAAATCATGCCAATTTAATGTATTAGTATAATGGTTTTCGTGCCTCCTTCACAACTTGAACTGATGGTGGAAGGTTTCGACGACTGATATTGCTCCAGAGATCCAAGAACATAAATATCAATTTGAAAATTCAGTGAGACCCCGAGATGCGGACGTGTAATTGGAGCATCGAGAGAGTGTCCTGATGTTGAAATGTCCCTAAGTTGAGTCTCATTTTCCCTCAGACTTCAATGCTAATGTATTTAATTCTTTCTTCTTTTTTTCGAAGATTATAAATAAGTCTACAAAAAATGTAATAAAAATTGTTTTGCTCAACTTCAACTTGTAGAAAACAACTGTACAGAAAAATCACATATAATCTGATCTTTTGGTATCAAAAAGAGATAAAAAAACAAAGAAAAAGATCAAGTCATGCTAGAATATGT
Source organism: Notodromas monacha (assembly GCA_905338405.1). NCBI lineage: Eukaryota > Metazoa > Arthropoda > Ostracoda > Podocopida > Cyprididae > Notodromas > Notodromas monacha. The sequence goes on from CAJPEX010000783.1 coordinate 12,681, forward strand.
ACAGACCATAGAAAAAACTCTGAAAAAAGAAGCGCAAAATCAGCTTGCTTTTGATTATGAAGTGGAGTGAATTTATCATGAAATGTATTTTCAATTTTTGTGAATATAAATAGCTTGATTTCTTGAAAAGATATCAAAATTGATTTTTTGGGAAAATTTCAGAGAAGTGTCCCTAACTTAAGCCAATGTACAAATGTCGGGCCTGATTTTTTTGGTTTTCAAGTGTCCCTAAGTCGCATTGTCCGTATATTGGGGTGTCCGAATATTGGGGTCTCACTGTATATAGTGAGTCTGAAATAAATTTCAAGTGTTGAGAGAAAAACTCAGCACTCAATCAGACATAGTTTCTGCCTGGGAATCCCTTCGATCAAATTTTAAAAATTTGGCTGTTATTCAATTATATTAAACAAGAATCTGATTGGATCGCGACAAATAATCGCTCATTTCAGAATTCTTAAACACGATCGAACGCTAAATACTGTATTGAATTTAGTAACAGGGAATCCTTCAAACAGGATGAAATTGGCAATAGTAATAAGCCTGACACAAAACGATTCTCTCTTGCTTGAGATTAAAAATCTATGACGGTCGTTTCACCCACAGCCAGGTCAAAGTTTATCAGATATATATGGATCAAATTCTCATAAATTTTGGAAAACTGTCAGTTGGGCATGCGAAGGAATGTATATTTGAAACGCAGTTACTTTTGATCATGTCGATCAATATTCGTTTTTTGACAGTAAGGCGATGAACACGATATTGCGTTAATTTAAATTGACTAATGTTAGCTGAAGATATCGATTAAAACTTTGCCTCGAATCTTTTTTCTTGTCAAAAAAGCGCTTTTAGTAAAAGTCTTATCGGCCAAATTCCACGTTACCTTCATTCTACTGAAATTATCTTGAATATTGCTTGAAGCTATTATGAGGGAAAACAGATTAAATACCAGGGATTATAAATTAATGATATTTGCACCAATTTTCCTTGGATTATACACCCATACATACATTATTTGAATAATCAATACCAGTGTATAATTATTTAAGACGCTTTTTCCCCATGCATGCAGGAGACAGTTTTTTTTCATTATTCGGCATACCTGCTTGCTGTTTTCTTGTTTTCTAATTTGTCTTTTGATCTGCATAATCAAGAAAACAGCATATTTTAGGCTGTTTTTCCAGATTATTTAAAATGAATCGCACGTCGATTGAAAGCTAATAATATACCTCGTGTATAAAGAGCATGAAAACGGTCTGAGAGAGGCGTCACAATTTCAGCGATTTGTGATGCACCAACATGGGTTCGGATAATGTGCTTCATATATATGGCTAACATATTCATGATTGCAATTACCATTATTGATGGGAGAAAATATTCCTTTGCCGTCGCGTACTGGGATCCATTCCGAATTGATTTCCCAATTATAATCACATTCGAAGTAATTTGCGTAGGATTAATTGGGCAATATTGAATAGTACACTTCTCTTTGCCTCGACGCTGTAATCATGCATATATACTACACAATTTAAGCTTTAGAGCTCGAATAATTTGCAGTTCTATGTACAGTAATGCATTTCTCGAAAATATTATAAGTTCAGAAAAGAGGACGTTTCTCCAACGATCCGAACAAAAAGGACAACACTTCAGCAACTCATCGGATCTGAAATCGTGAAAAAAAATATTCTACCTACTATAATATTTTGAAAGTAATTTCTAGAAATTTCTCTCATTCATGGATTGCTCCGCGATTGCTGTCTCTTTATTTTGAAACAATATTTTGGAATTTATGGACGGAAATCAAATACACTTGATTTGATTTCCGGCCATAAAAATTGAACTCTTGAACCTCAGCCGTCAGTATGAGACAAATAAATCTTCGGTGACTGTATTTTTTTATTTTCTTCTCTGCCATATGACGTTAAAACCGCAATCTGATCTCTAAACGAACCTGATCCAAGAAACAGGAAATCGATGAAAAAGGCATCCAGTAAAACCTTTGCTCACCCTCTTTTGTACGAAGACCGGGTGACAACAGAAAGGCCGCCAATAACAAAAGAATGCATTTTCTGTTCATTTTATGAAATATTTAATTTCGTCAGCCATATATTTCAGTGAAGCCCATTTCGCGATGGAGACATTATCCAAACAATAGGACGAAGATTTTATAAAACCTCTTATAGCTCAATTCGTTGTGTTCCCTGGAAAAATGTCGAACGTTCAATTCAAAAATCCTCGATGGTTCACGAGGCAAAATTTGCTGGAAAAATTGCCTCCAATTTTAGGAATAACAACGTTCTTTTTGAAACACAAGGATTTTGAAGCATATTCAGCATTATACAATTTAATTTAATGGACAAGGATATGTTTAACCGATTTACGATACGCAAATTTTAAAATTTTCAAACGTTGAGAAGCTGAATATTTTATGTCCTTGAGAAGTTATGTTCCCTGAAATTCCTTGCAAATCACATGACATTACGTGCTTTCATGTGGTCATGTGATGGTTGCAATGGTCATAAAGAACCACCCACTTTAAAATACAAGTAAGTTCAAAAATTGAGAAATGACATTCAAGCCATTTATACTGTCTATTAGGCCATGAATGATTGTACAAACTTGATTTCTATCTGCACATTCTGGTCTTGAAAAATTCAAAATTGTGTATAACTCACGCAATTCTACGAAAATTTGAATGGAAAACGCACCAAAATTGCTAAATGATGCGTTTGTCATTTTTATTTGCTTGATTTTTCAACAAATAAAGTCAAAGAGATGGTGAACAAAAATTCCCTGAATCCTACAGCAATTCAGCATATACAGTATTATTTACATTTTTATTTCTAATTCCACCATCATTCGGATTATTTTAAAAAAGGTGGCAATGATGAACGGGCTAAAAACGTTGGTTTTAATTTTATAGTGCTAAAAATTTGGTATATTTTAAATTATTTTTTTGCTGACTTGAAATATGCCTCTTTCAATTCTCACCTTTTAAAAGCCACCAAAATCCCGACATCCACCAACTCTTACCCATTGTGTTTTTGCTTTCCATGGAATTCTCTCGTCTCCGCTATGATTCTGAAAGGACAAGAAGAACTACGTGCTGAGGGGAATAAAATTCGGAACAGGGTAAAGTGTGGGTTCACGCAAAAGTCGATCGATGCATCGGAAAAACGATTGCGACTTCAGCTCATCTATCAAAGACTCGTTCTCACGCAGGAAACTCGTGTCTAAAAATTCCGCCGACCCGAAGCAAATTCTTCGTGAAAGAAACATTGCTAATGAACCCGTGTGCTGCAATCGATTCTGAACTCGGTTTTGATGCATTTTGATTAGCATTTCCGGCTGATGATGTTTCTTTTTTTTCTTCAAGAGACACGCGTAGCTGTATATGCAAATTGTTTCGCATATCTTTGCAGGAACGGTTTGGTGTGGTGACGGAAATATTGCGGATGGTTACTATGACGAAGGAGAACTGCGGACATTGGATGTTTGTTGTCGGGCACACGATTTTTGCCCGGATTATTTGTACACGGGTATTTATTATCCGTTGTTCAACCTGACTAACGAGTTGCCTTTCACAGTGTGAGTACAGTTTTGCACAGGAATCACTCAGTTCGAATTCATGAACGCATTTTCCCAGTGCAGGTGACTCACGCAAATAATTAAATTTAGTTCAAAAATAATTATAGTAGATTAAAAAATTAAAAAAAAAAACCACGTTTTCAAAAAGCAAAAAATAACCTTAAACGTGGTGCGCATCTATTTCATTTGTATTTCACTTCTTCCCAACAATCTCCATGCGCACCACGTTTAAGGTTATTTTTTGCTTTTTGAAAACGTGGTTTTTTAGATTAATTTTTTAATCTACTATAATTATTTTATTCTTTTTAAAAAATATTCTTAAAATTAATTTTTTCACAAAAGATTGCATTGTCATCAGTTTCTAGGCTATCCTGAAAGTTTCAGCTTGATAGCTAGTCGGGAAGTGAGTGAAATTTGAGTTTCAAAATTTGATCCGGACAAACAAACAGACAAGAAAGTGAGTTAATAAAAACGTGTTAATTAATTAGAAAAAAAAATGTTCCAGGGGGTGGGATTGAACTCGGACCTCTGCGACCAATTCAGTTCACCATGGGTTTTTTTCTTGGGGCCAAGGAAAACCTGCTCAAAGTTTTATTATAGAAATCTACTATAATTATTTTATTCTTTTTAAAAAATATTCTTAAAATTAATTTTTTCACATAAGATTGCATTGTCATCAGTTTCTAGGCTATCCTGAAAGTTTCAGCTTGCTAGCTAGTCTGGAAGTGAGTGAAATTTGAGTTTCAAAATTTGATCCAGACAAACAGACAGACAGACAGACAGACAAGAAAAGTGAGTTCATAAAAACGTGGTAATAAAGTATCATGGTTTTTAGCCTTCGACAGCGAATTTGGGAAACCTTTGCAGAAATTTCTTGTCGCCCAAGCAAAAGAATAAAAATGAATAAAATATGCTCAAGGAAAAATTCCTACATTTCCCCTCTGCTTTGCGCATACATTTTTTTGGCTAAAAAATCACCAAATGGTCAATTTTTTTTATGAATTCCAACCATGATACTAATTTGGGAAATCTACAGAAACATTGAGGTTTATCCTTGTTTGTTTCCTGCAAAATAATGTCTACCTTAGCCTTGCACAACTGAAATAAGGTTTTAATAGTGACCTTTCAATCGAAATAGCCGAGCGCACCGGATAAAAAACTGAAATTTTGCACTGCTGAAGTAGTGCTAATGCATAGAAAACCTTGGCTGATGACGGTTTATTGGGTCCAGCACGCTTTTTTCACGTAGGTCACGCATTTTTATGTTAAATTCTATTCCGTCTATAATAATAAACTTGAGAAAACAAAATTTGATTCATTTCAGCTGGCTGAATAAGTTTTTTTTTATAAAAATTTCAACCCGAAAGACAAACTGAGAATTACTCTGATTTTCATCAAGCACTCTATTGTTCAATTGTGTGATAAAATGTCAGTAAAAATAAAACATTACAGTAAAATGCTTCCTTTCGTTTATGACACGTTCAGGATATACTTTTAGGCATCAAATGTTTTTGGTTTGGCGATGATTTGGATGCGGAGAAAAAGGTTAAAGTCAATGAAGTTGTGATACAGAAAATATTTGACAGGACTTCAGCAATTGCTTTTCCTTAGACTCAATCCTCATGAAAAATGTGCAACTAAATATTCCAATCGATCGTCCTAAACCGTTCAGTTGAAAATTCTTGACGTGCGGATGATAAAGTTCCAACGAAAATGTTGTCAACTTTGTCAATTTTTCCGTCCATGTCATGGTTGCCACATCACCCAATGTCTGTTTATCGCTAAATATAGGTGGCGAAAATAATTAAAATATTTGATAGGAATTCTAAAAAAAAGTCAGCTTCGTTGTTTGAAGCAGAAAAAAATTAATAAAGAGAAAACCCGGTCATCGATTGTGGGTTGAACTAAATGCCCTTGGGCCTTTTGCAGGAACCACTGCGACTGCGATCAAGCTTTCCAGGAATGTTTGCAGAGCGTAAACGATGCCGACAGTCAAGCAGTGGGCGAAATATTGTACAACCTCCTCACGCAACCTTGCTTCCGAGAAGATTACCCCATCGTTCAATGCCTTGAATGGGGAGGGTAAAGTTTCTTTCATATTAAAAAGGACTTTTCAGTAGTTCACCTACCTTTTCTCGTAGACTATGGCAACCCGGTTGAAGGAATAAGCTGCAGAAATAGCAGAACTTTTTCCACGATATGCTTGCGCCGACGCCAATTTTTCCTTCGATCAGAAAGCCATATTTCGCCAAATAGGCTGCTACATGAATAATCGTCGTTCAACAAAAATTGGAGTTAATATGGAATATTTAGTCATAAATAATGTTTTTGTATCGAGTGTGACAAACGTGATTTTATGGAATTACAGGGTAAGGTTCAACTATTATGCAAGAGAACTATTTTGCAGAAAAAACTTTCCCATAATTCAGAGTTCTCCGTAGATTTCCTGTGAATTTTTTAGATGATTCTCAGACATTTTCTATCTTTAGCTCAGGCTGCATTTCGGTGATTTTTGGCAATGCATAAATAAGCCTGTAGGTGAAAAAAGATACCCCATCTCTTGTGCATAAGATTAAAACCCCAGACTTATAATAGTTCAAATTATCTGCATGATCTTGAACTTTTTCATTCATGATTTTTATTTTATATTCATACGAAATAAATAATAATAAGTGCAGTAGAATGTAAACAAGTTTACTATGTTTATCGCATTCAAGATTTTTGAAATATTTCATTATACACTGTAAGAAAATATGAGGCATGTAATTCCGTGATTTTTCAAATATAACTGAGGTAAAAGCAGATCTTTCGTGCAAAAACTTTTGAACACAATAGGTTTTCTGCTTAATCAAGCACCATTTTATTGTTATAAACTTTCTATAAAATCGATTCTGCAGACATTTTGTGATGCCGAAACGAAAAATTTGCGGAAAGTTGGAACAGCGGTTCATTTTTTTTTTTAGCACAATGAAGCATTTTAAATTTTGATGGGAGAAAATCCTTTGGATCTCCGAGGAATCGCAAATGTCGAAATAATAAAATTGTTGACGCTGGTTTTGAACGGTTTTGATAAGAGCCAAAATTTGAAGCACACTTGAACAACTTTTGAGATGCCCTGAGAATATTTGCCTTCCCCACGCGTTTCTGTGGAAAAGCCCTTGACCTGAATGACTTACAATGAGGAGCCCGGTTTTTTTTATTGATTTCGAATCGCAGATTCCTTGGCAACGTGTGTTTGCAATACGAGCTCGACTTCTCAGGAGAACCTTTTTGGCAGATCTTCAGCAACCCGTTGTACACCCAGAGCAACGACACCATCCACGGTTATCGATGGTTCCAGTCGCTTTTCCCTTGATGAGGGCATCGAACTGATGAAACTGCGAATCGTATTTATTGCAACGACATCTAGGGATGGATTCGTCTAACATATTCGGATTTCTTTTGTCGATTGTCTTCGCATTTGGGCTATCGTAATGCACGGATGACGACTTCGTTTCCCCCGTATATGTGATTATTCAATGCTGAGGTAGTTGGAACTGCGCCGAAATTCAAATTTCTTTCAACTATTAGAAGAAAACATTTGTGAGTCTTCATCTCGTTTCTACATGCTACAGTATGTGAAAGTAAAACGGGCACAAAATGTACAAGAAATTCGACATCGAGGCACTTTCGACAAAATGCCAGAATATTCATTATAATTTAGCATTCGAAGAAAATATGCTTCTTCAATCAAACGTAGGCTTCTTCGTATTGCTTTTGATTCACCCGAAAAGAACAAACATTTTCCAACGATATGACAAATGAGTTTAGGTATTTATTACTAGTTTGTAGTACTGTATGTTCAATTTCAATTTGAAAAATGACATCTAATTCCTGTTTACCTCATTTCTAATACATTGAAATATGAGTTTGCTAAGAAAACCCTGCAGAGAGAAATAAAAATGTGTATGAAGTATATACAAGGCATTCTTGAAGTTCAAACTTCATAACATCCAAAGCACAATTTATAAATGGGATACAAGTATAGAACTGCTATGAAATTTGAACATTGGCTGAGAAACAATCCAATTTAAAAGGTGAACAAGTTAACACATCAAAAAACTAGCCAAACACCCAATTCTCACTTTCAAGAGATTCCTGGACCTTATCCAACAGCATCATTCAGATAATCGCATATTCTAAATATTGAAAAATTCAAGAAAAAAGAGAATAATACTGTATGCACATTGAAGTGTCCGCATTACAACATAAAAAGTCATATATGATTTTTGATGAAGGTGAGGAAAAATCGGAATATGCGAAGAATACAACTTTCAGCATGAGACGGAAAATCTCGTTTCGCTGAATAAGCAATATAAAAAGCTAGATTTTCAACTCGATTACAGTTGAAATAACGTTGGATGTATCTGGTTTTCCAAATAATTTGAAGCTTAATACGCTGCAAATTTGGTCAGAGCTTTCATTTAACACGGCAAATCGGAGGATCGTTCATCATCTTAACAAAGTGGATATATACGTAATAAGTTAAAATCTTTTCCCTCACATAAAATTTGATTCTGGAAGGTTTTGCATGTGCAGCCGAACGAAATTTAGTGAGTGAACTTTTAATTTTGGGAATAATTTTAGTCCAGCGATTTAATTTCGAGTTGATTTCTCATCTCAGTCTGTGAAATTTTTGGTCAAGACATTTTCAATGACCAGCATCTCTATCGCTGATGAAGTAATTAATTTTCAAATTTGAGCCTTACTCCGAACATGCGAACGACAATCGTGCCAATAAGAGGGGGATCCTGAAAGAGAGCTGCATGGATCCTCCCCTTTTTCTATATCACCCGATCCCATTAAAGTCACATGTTGCAGTTCTTAGAAGACGTTTCTCTTTCTAATGAAGTCACACAAAATGATGTCTCTTGACGTCACGAGTAGCCCCAAGAAGGGCGTATCCGACCCGGAGATTCTCCGCTGTAGATATTTTCGAGCACCGGGGGGATGAAGCAAGGATCCTTCCTACACATAGCTGTTCTCTCCAGGAACCTTCCTTCTGAACCCCTATGGCTAGTTATATACTTCCCTCTCTTTCTTCTCTCGTCTCTTCTTTTTTCTTTTCTTACTGTATTCCTTTTTTCAACAGCGGTAAAGCGGGTTCCCATGAATAACTGCCCGGAAGGGCCCTGTGCTAACCGTTTCATCAGAGTGGGGTCCGAATGCCACGGTTTTCTTTTTCCGCAACGAAGCTTTTTCTTTTTTATTTTTATTTTTGCTCCCCTGCTGTGCAGCCATGTTTAATCAGAGCGCAGTGAAAGAGCAAAGGCAGAGTTGGGAGTGGAACGAACCCTGGGTTTTCGCCTGCAGACGCAGTCAGGCTGCTGTTGCTGTGGAGGAAGCTACTACTACTACTACTACCACCACCACCACCACCACTCCTGTTGCATCGTTGGGTGGGAAGGGCGCAATTCTTGGTGGCCCAGAAAAATGTGACTTGTAGCTTTCAAGAGAAATTCTGCTGCTGGGGATTAACCCTTCAGTGGCAGTGCCAGGATAATTTTTTTGGGCATTCTTCATTATTTGGACACTTCTAGCCATTGTGTTGCAAAATTGGGATATTTTTTAAAATTTTGTGTCCATGCATGATAGCTGAAAATTTAAAAATCTTATTTTTGAACCAAAGCATAACTTGGAAAAAGTGATATATATATTTTTTTGTAATCCTGCAGAAAATTTTACCTAAAAATAAAAAAGTCATCATTCATTAGAATTTTTTCTGCATTCCTAGCGTAGGATAAACACTGGTGATTTCTCAAGTCAATAGGATATTCTCCACCCAAGTACCCAGTTTTTCCAAACTTACACAATCCTAAGCCATAGGGGCATTTCAGCGATCTTTGGTCACAATGAAGTGTACCTCTCCCTTGGAACAATCCAAACTCTGCTTTGGGATGGAAAGGAACCCTTCACCATCCAAGGGTTGAATTACAAAAAAACATTCCATTGGTAAATATAGCCTAAGGTGGGATGCATCCACATATATTTTTTACACTTGAGCAAAAAATTTATGGTTAAGCCAAAAAAAGTTTTCCACTCATTTATATTCAAAAATGAAGGGGGGAACTAAAAGCTTAGAAAATCAATCAAATAAGCATTTCTGCTGACATAAAGTTCTGCCAAGCAGAACACAAAAAAAATAAATGCTGGTTTTTCTGGTATCTTCCTTTAACCCTTGGGCAGCAAAGTTGGACTTTTCCCACAAAATTTGGTGCCTGCAATAAACAGCTTTAAAAAACACAGGACAATGCATCCCGGGCAAAGTCAGGAAAAATCCTGGTGTCTTTTATAAGCATAGAAAAAGTTCACTCAGAAAAAAACCATCCCCAAGGCAGAGCTTTTTTTTATCCCCTATAGTTGGATTTGTTTTTTTATTGGGGAGCTCTTAATCCTTTCATTTTTGGTGCCAGAAGAAGGGTTAGATTTGCATAAAAAGTCCAACAATGGGAAATCTGAACACAATGGTTTTCCTGGAAAAAGTCTGAATTTGCTTAAGCCCACCTGGCTTGGCTTTCATGGCCTTAGACAAAAATGAAACACAGGCCCACCCAAGAAAATCCCAAATTAGTCCAGCAATGGGAAAAAACCCTTTTAGGATTAACAGAGATGAGAACCAATTTTGGTTGCGATTCCCACAACAGAAAAAGACCCCCCTCTTTGTCAAAATGCAATTTTGGTAGAAGTTCTCACTGTTAAAATTAGAACACCCCCTTTTGACAACGTGGAAATCTGTAAAAAAAAAAATTCCAGGTTTTTTGTCTCATGCAAGGTACAGTAATTGAGTAAATTTTAATTCTGCACTGCATTCATGGCAGTCATATTGAAAGTTGTCTTGCAAGAAATTTTTTTTTTCAAACTTGTGTTGTGCAAAATATTCAAATTTTGGAAAAAGGTGTTTCAATTGTACAATTTGGTTGATTTTTTTCAGAAAACAGAGCTCATACTTGTGCGGGCATCCTTCCTGGCTCATTGCTCAATGGTCAATTGCTGTGTTTTCAATTTCTCCTAGAAATGAGCAAACTTTTCTCCAACTCAAAAACATTTCTTTGCATTTAACAGTTTGACACCAGATTTGGCAAGTGTCCTTCCAAAACCTTCATTACGTTGCAAAATCGGCTCAGTTTGCTTCATACTTGATACCAATAAGTAATTTTCAACCAATTTGAACATACCATTTAAGAGAGGAAGTGATGGAAAATTAACAATCAATTTGATTAAAATTCAGGTCAAAATTCAAATTCTGGTCTATTTCATTTTAAAATTAGTTTGAGTTTTGGTCTTCAAAAATTGGGTGTTTATCTTCTTACTCGGAGATAAATTTTTTTTTAATCAAAATTTTATGTTGAAAATTTAGGTGGTGCTTTATGCTTGAGGACCTGGACATCTAGTAATTGAAAAAAATTGGCAAGGGTGCCCAAGATATGACCCATGGGCCAGATCCAGCCCATGGAGCATTCCTGTCTGGCCCAGGACAATCAACCCACCAACCGCAACATACTTCAATGCAGAAAACCTAGAGGTCACCCCAACTCCCAAAAAAATTCAATAAATTCTTGAGAAATAAATTTGGCCATTTTCAGTGCACTATAGCTTGCACTCCAAGTAAAAAATGTAGGAAGTGTACATTTTGTCTGAAACATCCACCCAAATTAAGAGAGGACATTTTTCATGGCTCTGCTATTTGGCCTGCGACCAGGTTTGAGTTGGGCACCACAAAGATAGGATACCTAATTCACAAAAGAACCATGCACCTTATTTTTTCATACTAAAAATGAAATTCTATCCCCATATAAGATGCACACTCCATTTTTAGTGACTGAAGAAATACAATAATTAAAAAATAAGAGGCACCAGAAATCAGATTTAAACATGGATGCAATCTAAATTCAATTAATTTTTCTTTTGTTTTCATTTAACCCTCAGATGATGGAGGGTTCCTTTCCATTGTGTGGCAGAGTCCAATTTTTTGGGGGGTGGTGCATTTCAGTTTTACCAAAGGTCATGGAAATGCTCCCAAGTTGGAGAAAAATCCAAGAGGCAAATTTTCCATTGTTTTCAGGAATCTCCATTGATAATTTTATGCCAGGAATGCAGGAAAAATGCCACCCATCAGTGATACATTTTTGTAAATGTTTGATGAAAAATTTTCTGCAGGATTATAGAAAATATTGATCTTTCTCCAGACACAGGCCTTGGTACAAAAGTAGAATTTTTAAAATTTCCAGTGCTCATGGGCACACAATTTTGCAAAAACATCCTGACTTTTCTGTACAAGGTTTAAAGGAAGTCCCTCTAAAAAATAGCCCATATTTGTGTGACCTGCCCCTGAACTTGTAACATTTTTTTCTGAAAATTGTATCCCCACATATGACCTGCACCCCCTTTTCCCCTCTAATTTTTTCAGACAAAAAAAATCACACCTGGTACTCAAGTAAAAATTGTTTTAACTAATCTTCATCCTTGTGCGGAATTTTTTCTCGACACCAGCGGCAGTGTTGATTTCCCTGAGAAGGGACAAATAGCTCGAGTTTACTAAAATTGGCGCGTCTCGGGACGTGCCCGGGGCTGTAAATTAATCCCCTTGGCGGGGAAACAGGCGGGATCAATTAACTTGCCAAAGTCGGCACACCAACAACATCTTAACCCCCACCCAAGAAAACGAGTACATCCCCCATAAATTAATCCCCTTGGCGGGGAAACAGGCGGGATCAATTAACTTGCCAAAGTCGGCACACCAACAACATCTTAACCCCCACCCGAGAAAACGAGTACAACCCCCGGAACCGGGACAAAACAGTCGTCAAAAACAACGTCTCCACTTTATCAACAAGGGGACATCGAATCCCCCCTTTTCTTTTCTTTTCTTTTCCGCAAAAACAGGGGTCATCTGACCCCTCCAAAACTCACAGAAAAACTCGACCATCTGCTGGCAACGCGTTCCCAAAAATTATCGTATCCTCTTCCCCAAAACAATTTATCTTCACAAGACCAAACCTTTTCTAAACTGTCAAGAAACACTAAAGTACCAGCAAAAATTAAATTACTTCTACAAGCATGTCCTCCTCTCTTTAATATTTTTACAAGCCTTCAAAACACCCGGTCTTTGGGAACAACAAATTCAGCCTTGTAAAGTTCAGCAAAATCGTAAAAACCACCCTGTCTCCTGAGAAAATATTACTGATCCAACTGCAAAATAGTGAAAAACACCAGCACCTGGTATTTTCCGTTACCCAACATCTGGGATTCCCTGAAGATATTACCCAACCCTCCCTGTCGATTTTTCTTGTTAAAAACCCCTGATTTTGGCGCCGAAACACACAGTCTGAATTTTGCCGTCGAAGCGTTTTTGTTGCGTCGTGAATCTTGTACTTTGCGGAAAAACCTAAAAAACTCTGTGAAAACTGTTGTGAATATTTTTTACTGCGGAAACTGTTGTGCATATTTGTTGTCTTGCTTATCTATTTTTCTGTCGAAGTATTTAAACAAAGGCTTGCACTTTTTGGGAGAGAATCCCTGGTCAGTTTGCGCACCGGCCAATTGTTGTGTTGAATTTATTTTCTTCATTTCTGTCTTGTCCTCAAAAAACTATCTTATAATTCCTAACTTATAAGTACCAAATTAAAACCTTATCAACTTGAAGTATTTTAAACAGTACTTGCAAGGTGTACGGCTTGCTCCAATTTATTTCCCTTCTCACATAAAACCATACATGTTCAACAAGCATCCATAAGTTCAAGAGGGCACAGAATGGGACACATCAACTTATTATTTCCATCCCAATGAAAAAAGATGTTCTCAAGAACATTTTGGCTCAATTGCATGGAGTCTAAATATCATTTCTTCATATAAGCAAGTATATAATTGCATGAAGAGATTTTCTGTACTATAAGGAGATTCTATGCTTACATACCCCTTGTGAATACCATTGGTTCTTCTCAGAGACATTTGAAGTGGCATTTTCAGGAATGAAGGGAATCACAGGACTCTGTTCCCAATGATCCCAACAGCTGGATTCGTAAGGAGCTGGCAAACGGACCACCTTGAAGGTGTTCATTGCAAAATTGGTCTCTGTGTTGGGGCTTACGAAGCCGCCATCTTGGTTTGGATTTTGCAATTCTCCAGGATGCGTTATCTTGACTCTGGCCCCAGCCCCAGAGCCAATAATTGACTCTGAATACTCCTCATGGCGAAACCGCATCTCCACTGTCAATCCTGGAATATTTTATGAAATTTGTAATTTTCCTCAAAAATGTGGACAAAATTAGGAATTTGTGTGAGTTCTTTGAAATATATGTCAGAAGTACTCAGAAAAGTTCTTTTGATTACCTTTGTTGGCTGGCAGGAAGTTTTTTATTTCTCAACTTTATGATTTAGAATCCTCTATATACACAGTTGTTTTATTCATAACAATGCATAAAATCAAGCTTCTGCTTATTTCTCACAGTTTCTTTCTATTTCCATTTTTACATTGTCAATCACCAATACAAATTTGATTTAAATTTCATTAATCACAATCACAGCAGTGTTAATATTTGCTCAACACACATTCAGTCGAAGATGTATTTGATCATGAGGTTTCCAATGAAAGAAAGGATGACCTTGGAGAAATACAGTAGTTGGAGTATTAAATTTTTTACAAACAGAAAAAAATAGGATGTGCCATATAAAAACCTGTGCACTTGATCTAATTTTAAGAAAATGTTTCAGTAGAACTTAGATCTTTATAAAAAATTAGGTGATCCAGCAAATTTTGAGGTGTCAACATAGATAGTTCACAATTTTTTGGAACTAGCAAAGATTTAAAATGATTTACTGCCCTTGTTTCTTGTTAGAATTTCTGGCCTTATTTGAAGCAATGCAAAAGTGCATGTGGAATCTTTCAAAATGGGTGAAATTCATGCTTTTTTCTTTGAAAATTTTTAGTCTCAATAACTTTTTCATGCTATTACAAATGAACCTTTCTTGTGCTACAAAGAGTAACCCAGTAATGACATAATTGTTAAAGAAACCCTTATTGTACTTGCTGGGATGATATTCACCATTAAAAGGTCCAATTTGGTTTGCAAATTCCAGTGATGAGTTTTCAGGGTTCTGATGCTCAACATTCCAGTGATTATAAGTGTAGCACAATCCATACTTGGGAATGAAAGTTGTTCTGAAAAGACTGATTCAAACGCATGATTATGATTTGATTGTATGCCAATATATGAGAATGTTTTTGAAACACTTGACCAAGAAAAAAAAACAGTGAGAGTTTTGCAGAAGAATAACGGCACATTTCATAAACATTTCTCCATTTTAAATGTGCAAAAATCAAACATCACAGCTTTCCACAATTAATTCATGCATAATTTCAATCATCAACATTAAAGTTGAGATATTTGCTGTGATAGAATTGTTTTTACAATGAATCTATTTCCTCAATTATTTTTTTCTTCAATCCCACCACATGTTTTTTCAACATAGTCAAAACAAGCTGGAAATAGTGACTTCTAGGGGGAAATATTGTCAATTGGTAATGCAGTATTTTAAATCCATGCATGCCATTCATCTGTTTTTATTTAATTCATCTGTTTTTGGCACAACATGGATCTAAACCTAAATGATTTAATCTGTTTAGAATGAATGACTGAAATGTCTATTAAGCAACTTTCTTAGTATTTGCTCAAGTTTCAGCCTCTACCTCAAAAAAATGGTAAAACTGAGTGAAGGTTAGTTATTGAAGGTTGAGTTAGTCAAGATAAGAGAAGATTATACATGAAGATAATTATTCCAGTTCAATCTAGTATACTTGAAGCAAGAGTTTGCTAAGCAGTTATTAACCTGTGCTATAAAATAAACATTAGCTTTAAACCCAGGAATTCTAAGATGGAATTCTGGCCCCTTTCCCAAGCTTATTCCTGTCTTTTATTTGCACTATTTAGTTCCAGCTTGAACACTAACTTATACTGAGGCAACATCTGTCCGCAATACCATCAGTTTTTTGGCACTTTCCTGTTATCTCAGTACCTTGTTCCAAGACTGCACTACCATCCAGACAAATCTTTAGGACAAGTTCATAATCACAACAACCTACTAGAAACTGTGAATTTTATTTTTCCGCATTCTGCTGAAACTGATTTTGGGAGGCAGTTAGGTAAAGTTAGGTTAGGTCAGGTTATGTTAGTTACAGATATCTTTTGATTAACATAACCTGACCTAACCTAACCTAACTTTAACAAACCACCTCCCAAAATCAGTTTCAGCAGAAATCCAAAGAAAGCAGAAACTGATTTTGGGAGGCAGTTAGGTGAAGTCAGGTTAGGTCAGGTTAAATTGGTCAGAGGGAAGGTAAAGAGATAGCAGGAAAGTACCAGCTTTTTCTTCCTTTCGGACATATTTCAGCATTAATGTTTGTTTACAGTTATATACAAGTGAAATGGTAACCTCTGATGACTTACTATAATTAGAAAACTATGGGAGTAACTTTGGGTTACATTTGTGTTGCTGTTGCTGTGAATGACCAATTTTCTTTCAGTTTATCATTTTTTAAGGAATTCCTGATTTTTAAAGCGTGACTCATTGCTGATGAACATTATACATTTTGAAGAGGGACTTTTTAAAACTTCAGGTTCAAAATATTCACTGCTGAGATATTGGCAACTTATTTTTCATGATACATTAATATGGGGGACACTCGAAAAGAAAACTTTGTTGGGCAAAAATTTCCCTTTGATTGGAGTCAAGACAAATAAACTGAGTTTATTTATATATACCTCTCAGACCTGCAAGATGCCCCAGACTGAGTGCAGTGCACAATGAAGTCTTCAAATCCTTGCGAAATTTCCTGAATAAATTTCCTGTGCTCTGGACTTCTGTAAAGCATCGCCAGCTCAGTGTAAAACCTGTCTGCAAAGTGAGTCTCAAGGGTGTCGAAAGTTTTCTTGCTATTGACATCGAAATTTCTTGGCTCGAATTCCGGAAAAAGCAGGGACTTGAGGGAAACACTTTTGCAGTTGATGGCACTGGGGAAAAAATACAGATTTACAGCACATGAATAAAAATAAGATCCTAATATATTCTATGCAGTTGAAGTATATATGCAAAATATTTAAAAAATTAATGTTGACTCACAAATTCGTGAGGAACTGATCAATGACTGAATGTTGACCTTCACGTGGATTGATTGTTTTTATTCCTTCCCTGCATTCCGGTGTAAGTTGACGATTAAATGCTTCGATGTTTGACCAGTTTTTAGCAATCAGCAATTTTTCCAAGCTCAGAACCCAGGTCTGAACAGGTTCTGCTTCATTCTTGATGAGCTATAAAAAAAAGTGAATGAAAATTAATCCCGCTGGTCAATTTTAAAAATTCAGTGAGACCGTCTTCTCAAAAACATCGTATCTCACCGCAGAAAGGGAATAGGACTTGGGTCGTGAAACAGTGTCCAAGCAGTTGCTGTAATTCAGCAAGTTCTTCAGACCTTCGTCACCGGGGTGTTGCAAAAAAAGCGCCACGAGTTTGCTGCACTCCACGGGGTTCCGATTGCACAGAGTCACAGTTGGCAGCAGAATCTTTGTCTGAGACGTGATATTGACGATTGTGGTGACTGGAAATGACAAGAAATCTATGCCCACGGCGAGGGTGTTCCAGAGGGTGAATCCGAAGAGGAAAGTGAAGATCCCTACCCAGAGAACCCGGGTTTCCTGGGACTTGGCCCTTTGGATTTGCTTGATTCCCGCCAGGGAAGTTCGGCCAGCGAATTTGAGAAATGTTGCATCAACTCTTTGTTGTCTAATAAAGGTCACTTTTGAATTATGAGGCATTCTTCGAAAGAAAAAAAGAAAATGTAAGGTCATGTGCAAAGAATTATTTTTCATGGATGCTTAAAAAATTTTTCAAAATAAAAAATCAATAGTTGAAGGAAATATAACAAATTTGTGGGCATGATTTTGTGCATATATAGGTCATAATAAATGGCAGAAAACCTAGAAAAAAATTAAAATATGCAGAATTCGAACTTGATAAAAAAAAAGAAATCTTTCTGCAAAGAAAACTTGATGTTGAAAAAATACACAACAGGACATCTTTTAGGAAATTCTTTAGCTCATTCTTTTTAGAATTATGCCTTTTTAAATCAACAGTATGTTATAGAAGAATGTTCCTCTTTTTTTAAAGAGCCATGAGAGAGTGAATATGTTGATTGAGAAGAAAGTACAGTATTTCTACCAATAAATATAATTTTGCTTAATTTTATTTTTGAAGACAAGCGATTCGTTAGTAGAAAGGTCAGGTTACTTATAAAGGAGAGTACTATTTATTTCAGAAGATTTCTCTTCATTTCATCAAAAGTACTCATTAATTATATGATGAGTCTTGAATTATCTGTTTTATAAGCACTTTGAAGTATTTATTCCACATGTAAAACAAAATATCAGTCTGAAATAATGTGCTAAAAACCATTATTCTCAATACAAATGTTTTTTATTGTCATGAATTTGTTCTCAGGTCCCCGCAGGAGTTTCTTCTAACAAGATTTTACTGTATTCAGAGACCTATGTAATACAGTAACCACAATATAAAATCTAGCTGTTATGAGAATCTTTAATTACAGGAGAAGGCAGTCGGGAAACTGACGAAAATTTTACGCACCAAAACTTGAGCCAAAATTGTTTCTTATCGATCAGAATCGAAATAAGTGTCAATCAACATTTTAAAAAAAACGCACGCAAAAACGCACTGGTAATTGCTGAAAGTCACTCACTATTTTCAAAACCCGTTTCGTACTGCGTTTCAAATTTTTCACATCTGAGGCATATAATCAAGCAGTCGCAGAAAACTGAGCACAATATTACATTGCATCTGTTTTCCTTGCTTTGGTTGGTTGCCCAAGAACAATTGACGCATGTTTTTTTGCTGGAAGTGCGCTTCGCTGATTCGAAAGGAAGTCGTGGGAGTACTGCAATTGATTTCAGCTATCTCATCCTGACCTTGAATTTGAAAAAAAAATCATTCATTCAAAATTGTAACTTTCAAAGTTTAATTTTCAGCTGAGAAATGTTTGTAGAAAGAATCTTCATAGAACAAATATCTCCAACTAAATTTTTTTTTTGGACTGGAAGGTCACTGCTGTGGCCATGATTTAAGAGCCAAGATTTGCATGACCAGTGACTGATGTATAGCAGCCTCAGTGCTCCAACAATAGGGTGGATCCAACCTGGGCATGGTGGACTTGAGATTGGGGAGGTCTGCTATACTGACCCAGCAGTTGTCAGTTACATAGGGATGACTGGCATTTGGCAACTCTGGATTGCATGACCATTGGTTTACTGGGTACCCAACACTTCAGATCACATTTTCCCATGGACTTCAATGAGAACTTATCTCATTGATTCTCCTGGCAATGCAATCACAGTGCATTGGCCAACATTTGGACATTGGCAATGAAATCTCAATGCATTGGCCCACATCCAGCAGCAAGGTCTAGTGCTGGGGCCTTGGAGGGCAATCAACATGACACTGCTTACTGCCCCAATGCTTCAGTGCCAACGCCATGCCAATACCTTTTGCAATGCATTTTGCACTGACAAGCTTATTTGCTGGGCCCTTCATGCAAAATTGGAGCTGAATCCCTCAAAGAAGTGTATACAATTTTTTTCTCACCTTAAAAATACAGAATATATCTGTGCAGAATATAACCACATAGAATTGCATCTTTTGGACTTTCATAAGAACAAGAAAAAGTAGAAATCCTGCTAAACTGTACACAGATTATTGGAGAGCATTAAAAATATCCAACATCAATTAACCCAGTTTTGATGATAAATTTGAGAAAATTGTCATGATAAATCAGATGTTCTCTTTAACCTAGCAGACAATGCTCCGAGCAGCCGCGTCGTCTCTCGCCACGTCACGCCCTTGCTGCGTGCCGCCTCGCCAAGTCACGCGCCGAGGGTTACGCAACCCTCTCTCGAATGAGGTCAGATCCGGGTCTGACCATGCTTGCAACATACTGACCATCCGTATCTATATATTCGCTTGCTTTTACTTTGTCGCACGCTCATTGCTGTCTGGACGCTTGTTCTAAAACGTACTTGCTGTTGAATACGAAATAAAGCTGTAATACCTTTTGTACTTGAGGAGTTTATTGAATTACCAAACCCGGCAACAGGAATAAGAAAATCTCCTCACAATAAATTGTCTGAGTTGGTTAAGTTAAAGACTTGCGACGGTAAGTCATACAATCAAAGGTTTAGAGATGTTTAAGCTGAAAGATTGTACACCATCATTTTTAACTAATTTAGACAACAGATTTGGCGCAGTCGGATTTTCCTTTTTTGGCCCGGGTGAGTACACTTAGCAGTAAAGCAACGCCTGTTCAAAGAACAGAGCTCAAGTGAAAAGTTTGCGACTCAGAAGTGACTCAGAAGAGCAAAAATCCGAGAACAGTCCCAGTGACGTGTTCTTTTAGATTTGACCAAGTGCTCTAGGTAAATTCAAAGGTGCAGTGAATATTTCGCCAGCATGAATACGAGTGTTAGAGTATCGGCACTGGATATCTCGAAAGTTATGGACACGACGGAAGAACTAAATCGTCAGTTTATTAACTTACCCCCTAAAGAACAAGCTGAAGTGGCTAAACGCCGTCAGCGCGAGTGCAAAGAAGAAATAGCAAAATTAGAAGCTGAATTAACGAATGCTGCCAAACCTCCCTCTGCCGAAAGGCGAACAGCTGTAAACGCTCGCCTAGCGCTTTTGAAAGCCCCAGAAGGTCCTCTAGAAACTAGCAAAGCGATAATCGCTAGTCTGGAGACTAATCTGGAAGAAATAGACATGCATTCGAAAGCGATAGACGATACTCAACTTTTATTAATGTCGAGACAGCTAAAAGAGGAGATAAAGCAGAAAAAGCAGCAACTCGCAGACGCTCTGGGGATAAGACAAGCCCTATTTAATCAAGAGCTGTCAATTGACCAAGTTACAGACCCAACAGCCGACGAATTAATGTTCTACGACGTGGAAAAATCCAAAAAACTAAGAGGTCCTTCGCTGCCGATACAACAAGCTAGTATCGCGATGAGCCAGGTTCCTCCCTTCGACTGAGAAGGGAAGGACCTTTGGAGTGAATGGTGGATAAGGTTTCAAGGAGCCTTATATGATGGAGTGTACACCGATGAAGGTATTCGTTCTAATCTGATGAATAAATTAAAAGGGCAAGCATTNAATTGTTGCAAGAAGTTTATCAGCCCCTGTCGATGGGAAGTACCCAGTTTTATGTATGAACTTAAGAGACGAAGACGCTGAAGTCAGCCCGCGTTTGACACTCGCGATGGGAACTTGTGATTCGTGGTACGTTCCACCAGACCAAGATGATTACGGAAATTCGGTGAACAATCTCGTCTCGCGGGATAAAAAAGCGAGCCAAGAATTGATTCATGGGAAATTGGAGGAAAAGGATTTGAAACAACTTGTCGAGGAAAATATTAAGACCTCGGAATGTCCCCCTCACTTAATTCATAATTTGCGGAACCTTTTGTTTAAATACAAGAATGTTTTAGCTAAGAAATCAGATCATTTAGGTTTGTGTGAGTTATATGAGGCCAACATCCCCCTTGACACTACGAGTCCAATTTACACGCGACAGTATCCCCAGCCATTCGAAATGAGGAAATTGGCTACTAAATATACTGAAGACCTTTTGAACCAGGAAGTAGTACGCCCCTCTACCTCCCCTTACAACAGCCCTACGCTGATGGTAAGGAAGAAAGACAGAGGATGGAGAATGGTCGTCAATTTTAGACGGTTAAACAACCATGTTATCACGGATCCTCACCCTCTGCCAAGAATTAGTCAGATTTTTGAAGAATTGGGTAACTGTAAATACTTCACAGCCTTAGATTTACTCCATGGGTTTTACAATCTAAAGATTCGTGAAGAAGAGAGGCATAAAACAGCCTTCTCGACCCCAATGGGTCATTACAAGTTCATTCGATTGCCTATGGGATTAAAAAATAGTCCTTCCATATTTCAACGATTAATGCATCTAGTTTTAGATGGTTGTCTGGGAATCTACGCGTATATATATATCGATGATATCGTTATATATTCACGCAATGCAGACAAACATTTACAGCATTTAGATGACATTTTATACTTCATGGGTTTTACAATCTAAAGATTCGTGAAGAAGAGAGGCATAAAACAGCCTTCTCGACCCCAATGGGTCATTACGAGTTCATTCGATTGCCCATGGGATTAAAAAATAGTCCCTCCATATTCCAGCGATTAATGCATCTAGTTTTAGATGGTTGTCTGGGAATCTATGCATATATATATATCGATGATATCGTTATATATTCACGCAATGCAGACAAACATTTACAACATTTAGATGACATTTTTAAGAGATTAGATAAAGCAGGATTAAAAGTAAAATTCTCGAAATGTCAGTTATTCAGAACTCAAATAGAATACCTTGGATTTTTCATTAGTGAAGAAGGGATCCGTGTTAATCCGGTTAAAATCGAAGCTATCAAGAACTTCCCAACACCAAAAGATGTGAAGGGCATACAAGCCTTTTTGGGACTCGTCGGGTATTCTAGATCGTATATCCAAAACTTTGCCTTAAAAGCAAAACCCCAGTACATGTTGTTAAGAAAAGATACGCCATTTAAATGGACAAAAGAACAGCAAAATGCAGTGGAAATGTTGAAAGCCTGTTTAATGAAGGCACCAATTTTATCCTACCCTGATTTCAATCATGAGTTTATATTAACGACGGACGCCTCAGCAATTGCAATAGGCGCAGTCTTGACTCAGAAACCAGGTAAGAAAGAGATATTGATTCGGTGTACCTTGAGAACGCTAAATGACGCAGAATCGCGTTATTCGAACACCAACCGCAAACTTTTGGCAGTATATTACGGGGTACAGCAATTTAGATCCTATCTATGGGGACATAAATTCGTGATCAGAACAGACCATATCGCGATCCCCTACTTGAGCAGGCAACGACAAAGTGACAGTAGTCGTGCTATCACTTGGTTTATGAAACTAAATGAGTACGACTATAGAGTCGAATATAGAAAGGGATTATCGATTCCCCATGCAGATGCTCTCAGTAGGTTCCCTCCGGCACAGCAGCATCAAAACAGAATTTGTGCCTACTTGTCACCAACGCTGCAAGGAACTGATTTAATTCCCTACGTGTCTAGAGGACTAATACAAAGAGAGACTATGGCAATAAAGAATCAATTGCCTTTTGGGAATGACTTCCGTATGGAAAATGGGATATTGTACAAGGATACGGAAAAGGGCACTAGGATATGGGTTCCCCCAAAACTTAGAGAAAAACTCGTGGCATCATTTCATGACCCTCCAGCAATGGGGCATAGTGGAATAGATAAAACAGTATTTTCCCTACGGGAGGAATTCACCTGGCCTAATTTGGAAAAAGACGTAGCAAGTTACATCAAGACGTGTGAAGTGTGCCAGAGAACAAAAGCCTATGCCCACAGAACCCCTTATCTAAGTACAGGGATTCCAAAACAATGCTTTGAGGACGTAAGTATTGACGTGGTAGGGCCAGTACCAAATAGCCAACGGGGAAATAGATATATTTTAGTCATGCAAGACAGACTTTCCAGATGGATAGTATTTTCTCCAATGCGCGAAGCCACAGCCCAAGCCACCGCCAGACTGTTTCTTACTGATTGGGTTTGTTTATTTGGGGCCCCCAAGAGAATTCTAACAGATAGAGGGACCAATTTCCTAAGTAACGTTTTTAAAGAAATGGCGAACTTTCTAGGAGCCCGCGCAAATACAACCACCGCGTATAGACCACAGGGAAACGGGCAAAACGAACGTGCCCATCGAGAGCTACATGAGTATTTTGCTCTGTATCTTGACCCTGAGAACCGCAGCACGTGGGATGAGTTATTAAAACTTCATGCGTGGGTGCACAACTCAACAAAGCATGAAGCTTTGCAGGCATCGCCGTTCGAAATTGTTACTGGGATAAAACCCAGAAGAAATTGGTTATCAGGGCCAAATGATGCTAGCCAATTCCAAAGCATCAGGGAATATTACGATGTAAAAAGGGAAGAATTAGAATCCCTCCGAAAGAAGGCTCAAATTGCAATACGGAAGGGACAAGCATCGTACCTCAAGAAATTAAATGTTCACAGAAAAGGAACGCAGTACAAGAAGGGAGACAAGGTTTGGTTAAGACAACATTCATTGTCTTACGTGGGAAAGAAATGGAGTGCAAAGTTTAAAGGTCCCTACACTGTATTAGAAGTAATAAATCAAGCAGTGATACGGATCCGAGACGATGCTCATCCCGAATGGACTGACGTGGTCCACACAAGTTACGTCCGACCTTATAATATTCGACCCATTTCTCCTGCACCGTCCCCACTAAATTCAGAGGACAAAAATGAGATCGACATTGTGGATGTTAATGATGATTTTTCTCTTATTGAGCAGAAACTGTTTCCAGTGCCAAAACCCAGTATCAAACCAATCGTTAAAACAATAGAAGCAGAAACGGACGAGGAAACAGATGCTGAGGAAGAAGTCGGTGAAGCAGAAACCACAACAACGACTTTGAATAAGTCTGACGACTACATCAGCAATCCAAGTCAAGCTGATCTTCTCTTTCCAACAACTCCTCCAAAAACAGAAGTATTTAGATCAGTACCTAGTAGCGCTACTTCTGGAAAATCTTCAATCTATCATTCTCCGTTCGATCCTGACAAAACTGTAATAGAACAGCAGGGATCCCCTACTCTTCGGGAAAGATTGACCGAATTATTTTCAGACGTGACTGACGAAATAGGGAAGTTTCTTTCTCCTGGCGCAACAGCAGCTGAGGAAACCATCATGGCCGCCAATGAGGAAACACTCCCCACGATGTCAGAAACCATGATGACGCAACCGGGTGCAGCCAGCACGCCGCAACAATCAAGGCTGCCTGAAGCAATGCGTGACCCTCTGGAGGCCACAAAGCAGGAAGGGTTGAGAAATGTTAAAGTTAACAGCACGTCATTGCAAACCTGAGAAGGGTTCTGTTTTCCATTCATTGGGAGAAGAATATACAATAAAAATTTCAAATTTCTATTGCGTTTGAAAGATACTATTGTCAGATATTAGTTATTTTTGATACTAAATGAATATTTCAACTCAGACGTCTCCATGTGTTTATATCCACTGAACTTACCGTTGTACGTTCGTGACTTTGCGGTGCTTGGTTATTCTGATTAATTTCACTGCTTTCCATTTTAAATTTGAGAACCAATAAAATGTGTGCGGTCTCTCCATGAGACAGAGATAAACCAAGTTTAACTTCATGAGCCAGTTATCTCTGACGAAAATGGATTTTAATGGGGCACCTGGAATTTGAGACTGGCTTCTGGCTAGGTTACCCACAATTTTTCCGTATGTCTTCAAATTTTTGGGAAGTCTGCCGAAACACTTCCAGATCTATATGGTCTATCACATTTTTTAATGCTTTTCTTAAGAACAAAACCCAAAACAACCTTGACTGGAAAATGCACTGCTGCAGTGGACCCCTCCGTTAATGAGCCTAATTGGTTCCAGACAAAATTTTGTTGAAAAAAAAAGAATTTCCCATAGACTTCAATCGGGAAGAATTTAATCTGTTCTGTGAAACCAACAGAAAATTGGAAGCAAAATTTTTTAAATTCAGGACCTTAAATTGCAAATCAGAATGAGTTGTTGCTGCATCTTGTATGCGTCGAGAATGTTTTTTTTTTGCATTTGGGGGAGGTCTAAGTGATGAAACCAATGCCAAAAAAGCTTGACATCCACAGGGACACACATCAGAGTATGCATGTCAGCTGAAATTATTGTTTCTGTTTTGTAGTTGAGTGAATAAAAATTATTTCGACTTGTCAATTAGCATTGGTAAAAATAAAATGTAAAAATTTATTTGAATTGTCTTCATCTACAGCTTCATCCAGAAGCCATATTATGACCTCTCTCATTGGTTGAGCTCAAACCATGGTGCACCCCAGTTCCTCAATGAAATGGTGAAACCATTGAAATGTTGTTTAAGCCATATGCCTATCTCATACTTTTGCTTTGCTTGACTGGTTCATTGGAACTTGAATGAGTCCAAGGAGGGGTGCTCCTTTCATCTAGAAACATTTGGGACCTATGTTTAATAACTTGGATGATTTGAAAATGATTTGTATGATTTTCTGTTTGATAGTTCCTCACTTTTTTGTGCTTTCTTATTCATTTGTCTTAATCATTAGGCAATCAGAAATACAGTACAATTTCTTTGACTAAACAATGAACTTTCTCACAATGAACTTGAAACTGATGCAGAACTGGAGGCATTCCCACAGGACACAAGGTTGACAAGGTATTTGAAAAATATGCTGCACTTGCATCCATTTGGGACAACATTTTGATGCAAGATTTGCTGATATCGAATGGCCATGTTCTATAACATGTTAATCGAAAAGGTGCATGCATGCAGTTACAGCAGCCGTAAATTCACCTACATAATGCATGGCTAAATTTACAGTAATATAACTAGATATATGGTAAAATTTACCGTAAAATCAGCTATATGTACGGAAATTTTTTTGCTGTACTGCAGTATCTGTATAGCTGATATGTTCTCAAAATACCATATAAAAAGAAGGCTTTGGAGAGACTGGTGGAATTATTTTCATCAAAATTTGCATTTACTTTCAATTGAACCACCAATTCAAAAATGAAGATGAAAACATTCTGAAAAAGTGTCAGAAAAAAAACTCGAGGGCGCGAAGAACAACACTTTTTTGTCATGTCTTCCTCTCCCTTCCGCACAGCAGTGAGCAGAAAGTGTTCCAAATATTATCAGAAATATATCCATGGAAGTCCTGCACTGGACTTCCCTGCAAAGCTTTGGAGAACTTGTCTGTAAAAGCATTGCTTTGGTGGACATGTTGTCCGTCAGGTTTTCTGGCACCAGGCTTTCTGGTGGACACATTTTCCGAAGTTATCTGCCGGAAAGCTTGGCACCAGAAAAACCTGGCGAACAACTTCTCCGAAGTATTGTAGTCTGCAAGCTCTTTCAACTTAGAGCTGATGGGAGACAAGCGTGGAGAACTTGACCGCTAGAAAACCTGGAGCCAGAAAAACCTGATAAAACGTTCCTGAGAAAAAAAAAATGGTGCTCTGGCGCAAAAGTTGGGCGAACTTGTCTGCAATAGCTGCTGATATGATACTTCATTCATGAAAGCAGGTGATGCATTGAAGCAAACTGGGTAAAAGGTTGGGCACGGAGCAGGAGGTCAGGGGTTCAATCCTAGGTTGAATTAATAAATATTTGCTTATGGACGTGTAACTGGAGCAGACTAGAGTAAAATATAATAGCTGTGTTTAATATAATATAAAGCAAAATAGTATAGAGCTGCTCATGGAATAAAACTAGCTTACAAAAAGGGATATGGTATGCATTAATAGGATTCAATCAATAGACTCCTAAGTATAATATACATGCTTTTTTAGAATGATGCCTGACAATTCCTATTGGAACTGAACCCTAGAGAAAGATTTAAACACCCTGTTGAGCAAATAAGTTTTTATTGAAATTCTATCATAATAAAAATAAGGTACAAATTTTGGATGCAATGTTGACAACTTTTGGATTAAAATCAGACAGGAGGTCTGATTTTTATCCAGAAGTTGTCCCAGTTCCCTCCATAACTTTTCCATTTTTTGAATCCAAAAGTTATTGAAGAACAGTTGTCTTTCAGATGAATTTTGGATACCAATGGCATCAGTTTTAAAATTTTTTCAAAGTTGAAAAAGTCAACTTGTCCAAATTTTGGTCCATTTTTTGTAAGATTCCAGTACAAGTTGTTTCGGATAACTTTTGGACAAAAAATTGACAGATTTCTGCTCATGGGATTCGTTAATGAGGATTCTCATTGAATATTTGTAACAAAAATTATCTTTATGTATATGTAAAGGGAGGGAAACGTCTTTACATGTGCATAAAGAGAAATATCTTAACATGTACATAAAGAGAACTATCTTTACATATGTACAAATACCTTGCCACGTAAATGTAACAAGGCTCCTCTTAATGTGAAAAATGCATTTTTATACTTCATGCATAGTTCATCCACTGAATCTTGCAGACACAATAGCACATACAAACCCAGAGAGAGAGAGAGAGAGAGAGAGAGAGAGAGAGAGAGAGAGAGAAAGAGAGAGAAAGAGAGAGAGAGAGTGAGAGAGAGAGTACAAGTTGTTGAGTACAAGTAAGGATAATCCTTGTCTTTCAAGAGAGGGAGAAAAGGCAAAACTGATCTTTCGGTTTTGTATCCCTTGAAGTTCTCTTTTTGGCACTTCTTCAGCTTGTTTTCATCATTATTTTGGAATTTTTGTCATTACCTATAACTGGAAAGTTGGGAACATGTAAAAAAAATATCTTGTTACATGAAACAAGAAAGACCTGCACATGCTAAAATATATTCAACATCAACTGCGGGTACCTATTTGACTTGAACTTGACTTCCATGACACATTATAATTTTGTGGCATGCAGTTCCTTTGCATTTGATTTTGGCGCAAACTTGATGTGTCCCTTTCATGACCTCTTCAATGTATCCCTCCCGGATGCTTGTAGAACATGTGGTGCCAGTGTCCTTTTTGGACAGGTATCAACTTATTGAAATGCGCACACATTCCATTTAGTGTCTCCCCATGATTCGATCTCCTCATCCTTTCGGAACGTGACACAATTTGGGGCTACCAGGTTGCATCTAGTATATGTGCCTTTAGAACATGTTTAAAAAGAACATTGTGCTGACACAAAATATTTCATTGTATTTTGTATGCAATTTTTGGAAGCATGCACTATGTGCACAAGTGGTATTTCTCGGTCAGCTTTAGTTTTTGCATATGAGAGTTTAACATGAGTAGAACTTCCTTCCTACATAATGTCCAAGATTCACATGCCTCCATAACCCAATTCATGCTCACTGCAAGGAGGAATGTTTCTTGAGAGGATTTTTCTTGAGTGATGGGGAAATGACATTCAGAAACAAAAATCTGAATCCCCACATTTGAACACTTTGTGCTTGAGATTTCAGAAAACTGTCAAATGTGGGTGTTACAATTCAAATGTGTTTTTGAAGATGACTTTAATTTCAAGATGTCCTTTTTGGGTAGGAAGGATTAATTTCCAAGCCAGTGTTCTTGTTGAAGATAAGCTTCGAATATTGTGCCATTTCATTCAGATGTTCTTCTTGGACTCTTGACAAGCAACATAAGTCACTGGAACAACGGGTGTTGTTTCATTTCTCTTGGAGCCCTCATCATGCCTGATGATACAACACAGATCCAAATGGACCGAACCTAATAAATATGCAAATGAATTTTTTTCGTTCGAATTATACCTTTCATCAATTTGGGATACCGTTATTTTCAGGGTTTTATTCCATGAAAAGAAGAGAAGATTCTTTATTGACAAATGGAGTCACCTTCAAGTGATTCATCATTCGCAGAAGCTTAAGTCCGCGCAATGTTTCGGAGTAAGAATGCAAAGTACTGTACTTTCCGTGATTCCTGGGCTCACGAACCGGCTTGATCAGAATCATGACCACTGCAGATAATGAGGATCTGAAGATCCTCATTCGTCAAAATGAACATCCTGCATAATGCTTCATATTTCTCGCTCGCAATGCAGACTAAAGGCCACAGAGGTTTTGCAGGCATGTCATGACTCTTAAGGCACGATTTTAAGTCTGGGCCATTTCCTGATATTCATTGAACAATGTAAAATTGATGAAAGTGTGTTGGGAATAATTTGTGTTGCATTACGTTGCTCGAGTCGTTCAAAAGTGATGCACTGCCGTGAAGTAACATGATCGTTTTGATGGTGACTGTCCGAATACAGGATCGTGAGAAACAAGGCCGCCGAGAAGGCAAAAGAAGCCAGCCAACACTACCAGCAAACGACGCTAAGCCCAGTGTCCAACGCACCGTCCCTCATCACGCACACCCCATCTCAGGCGCAACAGCCACAGCAGCAGCAGCAGCAGCAGCAGCAGCAGCAGCACTCCAGTAACCTTCAACAGGACGCGCATCTGCACCACCAATCAGGCCCTCCATCTCACTTGCTCCCAAGGAACACCGCGTATTCCATCAACGGGATTCTCGGGATCCCTTCGTCCCAGCATCACCAGTCCAGTGACCAGAACGTGTCCATGAACAAACGGAAACGTGATGCTGAGAACGGTTGGTAATTTGGTGTACTTTTCTATCGAACTGAATTCATGCGCCTGCTTCTTCCACTACTTTCAGTTTTGGCTCGATAATTATGAATCATGGAACCTAATTCCAAATGTAGGGCAGTGCATGAAAAAAAGAATACGATCTTTGTTTGTTCATTCTGCGAATAACTTCTTGGCAATTCTGTATGCTGCCTAATGGCTTTTTCTGCGAATTTGACTAGCTACCGTGAAGTATCACGTACAGTGAGACCCCCACTTGCAGACACCTTGACATGGTGACAATTCCACAGAAGGAAATTTGTTCAATAAAAAATCATAAAAAATGCCCGACAAATGGACACTGACTCATCATGAGGACATTTCATTATGAAATTGCCAATGAATTTTAGGAAATTTGACTTTTATTAGGCTTAATTGCAAGAAACAGATATTTCCGACCCTAAGATCTATGCAAGAAACATCCTTCCATTCTTTTCCCCATCACTTTCCCATCCATTCAGCTAATTGAAAAAAAAATGAACTATAGCACAGAGGGACTTCCTTCTCTCTTTGTGACTTGGATGTTATTTTTACAGATGTCAACATTTCAATGAACTTTACAGTGGTATACTATTCAATGCTCCAAATGTTCTTATTGTGTTTAAAATATACTTGATCAATCAAATTCAATTGGCAAAAACATTTTTATGGAATTCTGAAGAATATGTCTTCCATAAAAACCAATTTAAAATTATATAATGTAAGTCTATGAAAAAAAAAAGACTTGACTGAGGGACAATTCAACGCAGAGACACTCCTGATGCACCAATTATGTCCTCATCCGGGGGTCTCACTGGACACTGATCCACTGGAGGGACTTGAAAGGGAGTAGGCGGAAGAAATTTGATGACTCAACCAAATTTTTCAAAATTTGTGACATGGGACCTAGACCTCAACGGCAAGCTTGTGTAGTATTTCACAAGCTATTTCGGTTCGCCGTTCAGGAACAACACATGTACCGACGGATAGTTAGAATCTTTCACAAATGTTTCGGTTCCCAGCTCCTTGATTCGTTTTCTTTTGTAGCAGTGTTACCCCTATTCGGAGGCAGTCGTCAACGTTTCCGATTTTGAAGTTGTCTCTGAAGGTCATGCACTAAAAAAGAAATTGGATGCATAAATAGTTGAAAGAGTCCAGGTGGAACATTCTAAAATTGATAATTTTCAAAACTGCGCTGAAATATTTGTCTGTTGTGGAAGCAAAATTGCGTCGGAAACTGTGTGAGGATATGTAGAATGCCTAGGTTAATGGAGCTTCAGGGCATATTTCACTGTGCCGTTAGCTGTGCCAACCTGAGTAGTCAACAGAGTGTTATCATTTCGAGGGAAATCGATTTGAGAGGTAAAATTGTGAGTGGAAAGCGCTTCGATTACCTTTCGGGGAATCAGAGTGGCAGGTCGAGGATTTGTTTGTTTGTGAGGAGGGCTGAGCTGGATTTCTAAGCAAGGTCACACCCAACCGAGCGTCATCCTATCCCTGCAGCGCAGTACTGCAGGACATGTACAGGAAAACAGCAGAAATCCCGTCGCAGATCTAGAGAAAAGTGAAATGAACCAGAACAGAACAAGATTCGAGATGCCTAATTCTTGGGATATATATGGCACAGTTGCTTGGTTTTCAAAATAATGCTCATTTTCGGCATGCGAATCAGATCGTTTCTAGCGCATGGTTGAATTGTCAACGACGCGAGAGGAATTGCGCGAAGTTTTTGAACGCAGGCGTGCCGTGATGCTTGGGTCGCGGCTGATGGATGGCACTCCGGATAGAAGCACCTCCAGCAGCAGAAGTACTCAATTATTGGATCAGGGGTCCCATAAATGGTAACGGGGCCCGGGCTAACAACACTGCAACCTCCCGTGGGGAAATTCCATGGATTCCGCCGACGGTCCCGACAGGCTCGATTTCATCATTTCGGAGGGGGGGAGGGGGAAGGGGAGGGGGGGGGGGGGGGGGGGGGGGGGGGGACCAGAACCAAACCTATCGTCTACATTAGCATGCATTACTTCTATTCTGCGTCGCTCGCTTTCCACTTCTGTTGGACCCTTGGGTTCGCGATGGCTTAATCTCGTTCCGCGTACCACATGTTTCACTGCGCTCCTGCACGCTTTCAACCTTTTCACTTCATTATTCCCAGGATTTTGCATGAAAATATACCCCCTCACTCTTTCATCGCCCAGGCCCTTTCATGCATCCGCGGAAAACGGGGTTAATTTGGCCTACCCTCTCCGATTTATTTGCAAATTACCCAGAACCAAACCTATCGTCTACATTAGCATGCATTACTTCTATTCTGCGTCGCTCGCTTTACCGCGATTTCGTTCCTGTATTATGCAGCTGCTGTATGTTGCCTTCCTGGGGAAATGCAATCTGGGAATAATAACGTGCAGGATGAATCACAGAAAGCGCACTTTATCTCCTACTGATGATTTCGTTCTGCCATGAGTCACGGTCAGGAGCACTCACTCCCTCGTCCCTCCTTCTCTGCACCTCTTCGCTTTTTTTCTGTTCTGTTTTTTTTTTATTTTATTTTATTTTTATTATTATTTTTTTTACATCAGGCGTATGTGATGCAATCAAGAGTGAAATCTGTTTTAGATCGGCAATCCTCCGCTTCTGCAATCCCTTATTTTCTGGAACGAAATTATTGCATTTCGACTACTTTTCTAAGACTTCCAGAGCTAAACGCATAGGATGCTATCATCACACACAAGAAATAGTTTCAGCTTTTGATTATTCATCCTTCTTCATATTCTTTGTTCAGATAATTATGTTTCCAAGAAGGCTTGGGATAGGTGAGCAGGTACAGTACTTTGTTCATTCCTAAATCCAGGGGGAAATGACTGAGGACATCAGCATGGGGGATGGATAGACCCTTTTTGTATGTCACACAATCTTTGTATTTTTTCAGTTTAAGAAACAAAGCAATGGCATTGCGGCTCTCACTTTTTCTCTGTCTGCTGAGATACAGTCAGTTATTTGATTTGTTTGATTCATGAAATGGTGCCAACACAAATATAATCTGAATTGAGATACCCCAAAGTAGGTATCAAGTAACTTCCAGTCTGTATTGGGATACCAAGACTCACCCTTGTTGAGGCTACAACTGGCAGAACCTAGCAGTACTTCACAATTTCCTGATTTCTGGGTTAAAATGTATCCTGTATAGCAATAGCTGATGAACTCTCAGGGATTATACATCCATGCACAAAATCAGGAAAAGCAAAAATAGGTGCTGCTAGTAACAAACTCTCCAAACAATTGACAGCTTCTTGTTGCACTTTTTCCCACTTCAATGTAGTACCCTTTTTCAAAAGAGCGCATTGGGGCTTGGCTTTCAATGCAAACTTCTGTATGCAAGATCAAAAATTTCCAACCAAAACTAGAAAGAATTGTACACTTTCTTCATCTTTCAGAATAGAGAAATTCTGTATGACAGATACCTTTGCAGGATTTACTCTTAAGCCAGCTTTGGTAATTAGAAATCCAAAATATTCTATTAGTGTCCTGAACAGTTGACACCCTTGAAAACCTCCCATTTAAGCCAGATTATTCAAGATGGGGCGGGATATCCAATAAATAAGATAAATGTCCATCCACAGTGAGCACACCATTCTCAAGAAGATGTCTGAAACTCATCCAAATGAGTTCCACTGATATTTTTGGAACTCATTGTGATGAGTTTTGGAGATTTTGTGGAGAACTTGCCCAAAAAATTGTGTTCTTGTGAACAAATTTTGAGAACTTGTCCACAAGATCAAAACTTTTCCTCTGGCAGACAAGTGTGGAGAACTTGTTTACCAGAGTACAATTCTATGGCAGACAAGTTCTCCAAACTTGTCCGCATATCATTCAAAATTTTCAGACAAGTTTGGAGAATGTTTCTGCAGTTTCTGGTGCAAGTTCCTGTTAGACAAGTTCTCCAAACTGGTCCGCCAGAGGTGTTGGTATCAAACCAGATAAAAAAGCAGTCCTCCCGGGAAGTGGGCTATAACTGTCTGACAAAGGGGTTGGACTTCTGAACAAGAGTTACTGGGTTCAGTCCCTGCTCAGGCTAGGAATTACTTACTGTGGAAAACACACCTTTAATTAATATAGTACCTGAGAATAAATTGGATAGCTAAGTAATTAATGGTAGAACTACCCTAGGAATGGGTAGGATGAGTTATATATGTTAATATGACCCATGGAAGGGATGATGAGTAAATTCTGTGCATTAATGAAATTATTTAAATAGGAGTAAAGAAAGGACAGAAATCCCGAAAAGAAGTATATCAACCCCTGGGAGTAAAACATTTTGCCAAATGCAGTTGATTAAAAAAATCAAGTACAAGTTTTGGAGGAACTGGGACATCTTTTGGATAAAAACTGGAAAATGTGTCCAATTTTCATCCAAACAATTCCCTGATCCCTCCAAAACATGCCTTTTTTGGATCCAGAAGCCATTCAAAAGCAATTGACTGCTTTTGAATGACTTTGAATAAAAATTGGACAAGATATGAGATTATTATCCAAAACTTATCCAAAGCAATTTGTCCAAAACTATTTCAATTTTGGGAAAATTCTGGGATAAGTTGCTTTCCATAAGTTTTGGATTCAAAATGGACATTTTTGTGCTCGCTGGGTAAGCTATCATAGAATATTTTACAATATTGTCAACATAAATATATGCATAGATACCAAAATGCGTGTCTAATATTATATGCATGAGATGCTGAAAATGGAAGGCTATTCTTGAGGAACATGGACAAAAAAAAAATTGTTTTGTGCCATTGTGATTGAGAGTGTTGCCTTCCACCCATCTATTTCACAGATTTCAATGTTACACATGCTATCTTAACTTGTTGTTTAAATATATTCTTTGATTGTGTCAATAAAATCAAACACTTGATAAATACAAAACATAAGTACATTGGCGCCCCCACCCAAAGGACTGCTAGCCTAACAGATTTTTGCCTAACAGACCAACTCTGGAGGTCAGTTTCTCCCTCACCTAAGGGACTGGATCCACTTAACAGACTTCAGTCTGTTTCAGTCTGTGTGGTGACTGGATGTGCATCCCTCACATCCCCCTTGCTTCCCTCACACCCACCTTGCTTCCCTGCATATTTTGAGTGATCCATTCAAGTGAGAACATAGGAGATGAGGTTGAAAACAGTTTTGATGTGCAGGAAAATGTGCAAATTTTTGGGTTTCCAAACAACTGTCCATCATTTTGCAAACTCCAGCACAAAATGGAATGAAAAAATACTTTAATGAGCTTGGTTGTTCATTATTTGAGTCAAATATGATGCAAAACTAAAGCCTTAGTACAAACATCAGGTGCAACTGCAAATCTTGAAGCACTGCAATCAGCCTCTTATAGCAGGTCCAAAAGTTGAGATTTATTCTTGTCCCAGGGGAATCAATTGCTCAGCATTTTCAGAGGGATACACTTACAGACAATAATTTCCAACAGTTTTCAGATGATTGGTTTTGCTTGGTATGATATTCAGCAGTGAAATGAGAATGCTAGGATGGGAATGCGTGATTGATTGAGAATGAGCTATTGACTAAGAATTTGCTATTGTCTTTGTGTATTTGAGACTTCTAAAGATTTCCTGAGAAGGGTAGTGTCAAGGATTTCTTGGTGAAGTATGGGATTACAGTGAGACCCCAAGATATAGACATAATTGGTTCATCAAGAGTATCCCTAAGTTGAATAGTCGCCTTTGTCAAGTCTTGTTTTCCCATGGACTTACATTATATAATTTTTAATTGGTGTTTCATTGAAGAAATATTCTTCAGAATTTTCTGAAAAAATGGTTTGCCACTAGAGTTTGAATTAGTGAATACATTTTCAACTCAATGAGAACATTTGGAGCATGGAATAGTTTATCTGGATTAGTTATTGTACTGTACATTGAAATGTTGGCATGAACAGAAGTAATATTCAAGTGGAAAATGTTCAAGTCCCTCTACACTGGAGGTAATTTTTTTAATTAGCTAAATTGATTGTAAATTGGTGAGAGAAATGCCCAAGAACTTTTCATGCATCAATTTCAGGGTTGGAAATATCTGCTTCTTCTAATCATGTCTGAAATGTTTTTGCAATTTCATCACAAAATGTCCCTATGTTGAGTCAGTGTCCTCATGTTTCGACTTTTTTTATTTTCCTGGGAAAATACATGTCCTTATGTTGAGTTGTCTAAAGGTTGATGTGTCCACATGTGGGGGTCTCATTGTATTTGCTTCTTTTTGATTGGTCATTTATGCCAAAATGTAGGCAATGTCCATCATTGATATACCTGTTTTGAAGGCTCTCTGGAGACAAGGCCACTGGTGCAAGGCTCTTGGAGCCCAGGTTTAAGGGATGTATTTTACTGTATACTATTATAATGAATGGTGTGGTTCCCATCACAAATACATTGATTCATTTATAACCTAGCTTGTGTAATGTTCTATGCGTTAGGGGATTGTCTGTTGTGACTTTTATCTGGTCCCAATATCTGGCAGAGAGAGTCTACATGTACAAAAGTACAGTATATGCTCTTTTCCTAACCCTTGGAAGGCAGCAGACTCCTTTCCATACCTGGGCAAAGTTGGACTTTCTCCCCATGTGCCTGCATACAATTTTTGCACAAGGGTTGCAGGTTCTGCAACCCCTCCCAGGCGGGAAGGGAGAAGTTTGATTTTATCCCAGCATTGAGAAATGCTGGGAAAGTCCCAAGTCAGACTTTTCTGCACAGTATCGACATCTAACCTGGGCTCCTGACTTTCAAGCTTAATTTTAATTGTTGATTGGGGGAAAAACACAATGCCAGGCAGAAGAAGGGAGCCTTGAAGATATCATATCTCCATTTCTGAGTAAAATGTTTCTGTGGAAAATTTTAAAAATGCCACGAGTTTTCCTGACTTTGCCCTGCACACACTGTGATGGTTTTTTTAATGCAATTCCTGGGTGTATTGTGTAATTGTATCATTGTATTGTTCAATGCCTTGCATTATGTGGGAAAAAATGCAATCTGTTCAAGGCCAGGGGGGGGGGGAATTGCAATCCACTCAAAAACAGATTGGGGCACAATTGCAATCTGTTCAAAACCTGGGCAAATTATGCCCAAGTCAAGACCTGGACATTACCTAAAACCCTGGTTTTCCAGGAAAGAGTGGATGCTTGGATTTCCTGGGGGGGGGGGGGGGGAAAGGGATTTAAAATATTGAAGGGAGCTGNAAGAAGTTAATATCCAAAGGCTCAGACGTAAGAGGGGGGGGGGGGGAATGGGATTTCAAATGATGCAAGGATCTGCTCAAATGTCAAGAAAGAGTCACTGACTTAGGTTACCTGTGACAAGTATCAATACATCCTAATACTTTCAGATGTACTAGTCATTGACATAAGGGTAAAGGCAATGGCTGTGTGACATCATTTCCCTTTTTTACAAAAATCTGACTTTAGGGATAATTTTTAGTCGCCTGGAAAGTCAGATTACCAGCAGAAAAGTGACATTCAGACAGAATGGAGGAATGAAATTTAATTTGGTGCATGAAAAATGTACCGCAGTTTTAATATTTGCGTAAATATGTTACCCAGAATGAGCACAGAATGCAGGAACATTGTCTCCAAGTTGAAAAAAAACTTGAATCTAGGAACTACCTGTTTTTGGACTTTTCTGTCTTTCTTTTTCAACTTGTCGGGACGGGAGTGGGTTGGACGCAAACTACCGTCAGGGGTTTTCAGAATTGATCCTTTGTGGAGGAAAACAAGTCCAGCAAGCGAGCTGAGTTTCATTTCATATTGTTCTATGAGCAGAATAAAATATAGCTACCAAGTGCGTTGCGTGTCGTTTTCATTGCATATTAAACTTTAGACCTGTATTAATGTTTCAAAAACAGGGGAAACCCATCCCCCAGCAGAGCTCAATAGTGGAACCATACTAAGTGAGAGGACTGCGAAAAAAAGTTCCGGGATTGCGCGGTGATATGAACCACTGCATAAAATCAACAAGCAGATGAAAATGGGAGGGGAGTTACTTCTGGTGGCTGCCAAAAGTAAACTCTATTGGCATAAAGCAGGGGTGGGAAAGTGCAAACAAGTCCCGCAGGCGCCCTCGCAGCAGATTAGCAGGATTTGATGGACCGCAGATGTGCTTTTAACAAGACCCGGTGCCCGGCGTGTAAGCGTTCATATCCAATTCGAATGTCAGCTTTCGTTTATGACGACGGCATCAAAGTGTATCATCCCTGACACCACCGCAAAAAAAAAATTATAGATATATACATATATATTATAAATGTGTGCATGCAGAAAGAAAAGCGGGGATGGTAGGTAACAAAGGGGCAAGGAAGCAGTAGACCAGGGATGCATAAAAAGTTTTGAAACAGATTGCTTCCAATGTCCACCCCTCCACTTTCGGTGCGGTCATTCCTAAAAAAAATCAGATGCGGCCGAAAATTTACAACAGCAGTTCCATTCTGAAGAGATTTCAAGTGTAAATTCACATGTTCCATAGTCTATTTACGATTCGAAATACCTTACGATGAACTCCCTTTTTCAAAATGAAAGTGTGGATTCGATATTGTGCTGTTGAAAAAAGTGCCTCGACGATCGAACTGCGGAAGCACCCGCGATGAGTGAATCAAGTAATTAATAGTAGCGACAGTTCAGTAGTGACGCACATGTACTAGTGCAGTTGAAAACAAACTATACCACAGTTTGGTCATGGTGATTCCAATGAGAAGTGCGAAGTAGAAGACTAGTACTCCATACTGTAACTTCGTATTAACGATCACGTGCATCAAAATTGCTTGAGCTGTACTGGATGGAATATTCCTTCTCGACCCTTTTTGATCCATATGTTTGATATTGAAGACTTGACGATTTTAGAATAATCCGGTTCGATTTGAAATTTTAGGTTAGGTAGATTGATCATCTGACATTCATGGCAAAAATATAAAGCAGCAGAAAATTTCCGAAGTCCCCACGTCCCCTTCCATAGACACTCCGAAATTCGCTGCGTAGTAGAGTTCACTCGTTATTCCCGGAGTTGTCAAACCTCGTCATTCATAACGTGGATGATTCTAAACGTGTCATGTTTCCCCGTCCATCTCGTCCCTCATTTTTGTGTTATTTCTATATTAGAGGGCAGCTTCCGAGATGGATCATACGCGCGTGTCGTGCAACACATACTAGGAATTCTCATTAGTATTTGTACCTCAGCTGCCCTACAATAAGAGGAAAATAATGCTGCGTGTGAGCAGCGGAATCGACGTTGTGACTCAAAAATATGCATCACTAACGCAGTTGATCCTACGCAGGACGCGGCGTAGGCCAGGTGCGTAATTAAAACGCTTGTGCGATTTTGCTACCCAATAATTAATGGAGCATCCGCAATCGAAGAGTAGTGTCCCAGTTTTCATTGGCTTGCCGGGGGATTTGGTTTTGAGCTTCTGACTCACATGAATTCCCTTCTGCAAGCCTAGGCAGGGTAGGGGCACTAATTGCTGCTTGCATTTCCCAAAGCAATGTCAGTTTCCTGCCAGACGCTGGTCTATGAAGCAAGGTTGTCGATTGAAAATGTATCCATATACAGTCAGCCCTCAATTCCGTGCCACCCTCACATGATGCCGTAAATTTCCCTGGAACCAATCTTCTGCCATTGTCTTCTTGAGGGAAAACCTGATCTAGTGCCAACTCACGTAGTGCTGTACAACAAGAAATTCCATATCCTGGATGACCAATTGGCCGGAACTGAAGAAATGAAGGGTCCTTTTTAGGAATTGGAATAGTATTCAACTGACAATTAAATGGCCATTCTCACAAAGAACTGAATATATTTCTTAGTAATAACTCAATCGTTATTCGTTGCTGGAGTGTTACTTCTATTCTAGCTCGGTAGTTGAAAGAAATTGAACAAACTTTACTTCATAGTGCAGGCAGAATTGTTCTTCGTTTCAAATTACGATAAGATGCATGGAATAAACAGATCCTCACAATTTGAGACCGTTAAGCTACAGTATGAATCCCGCTTCCATACGTGGATTCATTGTCCACGGCAGTGATTGCTCGAAGTATTTGGTTGTACAGTATTTCCTGAATTTGACTTCTGTAATTTTCGTTGAATTGAGCCAGCAGAAAAAAAAAGTCAGATGCATACTAATTCGAACTACATCACATTGTAAGCTCGGGAAAAGCTCCCGGGAAGTAATCGGAACGTAACGCAGGACACCAGGGGGTGCACCCCAGTGCAATGCACTATATTCCATCAGCAAGCGTAACGCTACGAGCACCAATGAGAATTCGATTTCCATTTGTCAGCGCGTTGAGTAATCCTCACTTGACGAACGCTTCTTAGCCAGCCCCATTTCCCTTGTCGTGATTATTTAATATCAGGCGCGTGAATTAGGCTCCATTGAGTTCCAGAGCACTTGAGCAACAAAGGCACAAGCATACCCCTGGTCTCTACCCCTGTGTGATCTGATAACCACGATGCCGAAGTGTTTCTCTGAAAAGAAAAAGATCAAATCTGCTCCAAATCTAACTTTTAAAAACAAAATAGCTAAAAAAAAAATCGGAGGAATGCAGTACTGCGCTAAGTTTCCGTCAGCGATCAACGTCAAGTTTAAAGCATGAACGTACTTCATACGAGTTTGAGACAAGATTCCCCCATTTGGTCAGGGAAAACGTGACATTTATTTAAAATGACCCAAAAGCTCTTATCCCATTGAAAATATTTGCCGGTGGTGGTATATGCTTTGATCAGTGCAACGGAAAACAAATAGTTTCAAATCACAGAGGAAAGTCAATGCTCATTTGTCTCATTCGAAATGAATCGCCGTTGATAACTGAGAACTGTAATTTTTATGCCGAATAATATAGTGAGAAAAGAAAAACGTCGGGTGATACGTTAGCAGCCGGAGCAAAACGGCATGGAAGGGAACACGTGCATTATAGCACTGCACTCATTTCTTTTTTTCTTTTTTTTTGTCGTTGCGGAATTGGACGGTGAAAATAATTTTGTGATTTCACCAATTACTTTTTTCTTGACGATAGAAAGGCATGGAAAGGGTTTAGGCATGTTTCGATACTTTAAACACTTTTACAAAACATCGATTGTTTTCATGGAGAAGAGATTTCATAAAGCACTCGTCGATATAAACGCATCGAGATCCCTTGAGAGCCGGGAGTATCCGTGCGAATTCGCGATGTGGGAGAACGTGGAAAAGTCATTGTAATCGAGTGCTCTGTGGAATCGATGCAGTCTCGAGGCGGAGACACGGAAAATGGCGATTGATCACGTCCCATTTCGTGCAAGAATCTCGTGGGAATCCTAGGCCGTCGCATTTACCTAATGACATTGCCTGCTGCTTCAACGCCCATGCCATTCTATGCCCAGTAAAATAAATTCAAGGAAATATAGGGAGCTGTTGGACCCACAGCTGGAGCATCCCTGGCCGCTACTCCTGCCATCATCATATTGGCCTGGGGCCTGGAATCCCATTCTCATAACGCGGTAATTGTAATATGTGCAGTACTCCCCTACCACTCATTTCGAAATGAAATGAAATGAATTTGGGGATCAATTCTGCTCATCAAATGAACACGTTCACATGTACAATGATGAACTCATGATCTGAGCAGCACCAGTATTTTCTAGCTGCAATTCTACGTTACGCGTTTTTGAAGCTGTCGAAAATATCTGTGATCATCTCGTTCTCCTTTTGCAGGCTCAGACGCTTCGCGAGTGCTGAATGGTCATCTAGAGAATGACCCGAAACGCCAAAGAAACAGCAATTCGCACTTCGCTCCAACTCCCCCGGACCAAATCTACCATTCGGTGAGAATTTATTCACAATAAGTCGAAACGTTTGGGACCTCTTTGAATTTTCTTCGATTCAGAGTTAATCGTCGAAGTCGTCGTATAGTTTTCAATTGTTCCGCGAAAGCACGTAATGGAACTGAATGAATGTGCAATTATTCTTCAGAAATCACGTTTATGAATCTTCTCGAGACGGGGAACCTCGTCCGAGGTGATTCCGCATTCGGAAAGATGAAGAGTGTTGAATTCAAGTTGAAAACTTTTAGCCTTACTTATAGCAGTAATTACCAACCTTCCTACCTATTGAGAGGCGGCCAACATGCAGTGAGCTGTTCGGTGTGGCCGCTGCGGAGAGCCGAATCAGAACAACGCATTTACCCGAATACCAAGACAAAATATTCTATTGAATACAAATAACTTCTTGTGCGCATTATGGGCGGATGCGACGTTTTCAAGCGAATTTAGAAAATTTGGCGTGCATGGAACTCGAATCACGTGAACAATTCAGGAAAACGAGCGATATCGAAAATATCACTCATGAAAACATGATCTTCGGGAGTAACGTTCGATTTTAATTCAAATTTAATCTTCAATGTGGATGGTGGTGAAGGTATAGCAGGTTGAATGACTGGTAAAGAAGTTCTAAAAAGTAAAATTTCGCTAGAAATCCAAGTTCTGTAAACTCGATATCATGGTGCGAAAGGCCGAGGTTTCTTTCTGCATTTCTGTGAGTGAATATCGTGATTTGCTGTATAGGTTGAAGTCTTGTACAAAAAAGAAGCATGTATGAATTGACATTATTTTCTACTTTTCAACTATTTTCTCAGAGCGAAAATTCATTCACTTTCACCAATTTCTGCCATGGAAAAAACGTTCATTGCGCCGAGGAATGCAGTTTGAAAAGTATTTCCCTGAAAAAAAACTGAATTCTTCCCGCAGAAAAAATATCTGCAGCAAATGTTTTCATTTGGAAGATAGTTATGCTTATCATTCGAAATGTAACCGTTATGATTCTTGGTATTCATGAATACCCAAAGAATTTTGGAATGGTGTGAAAGCAAAACACACAAGAAGTGAATTTCAGATTATATACTGCGGTGTAGAGGGGAAACCTGAGCTATTCGAAACATTGTCAGCAATGATCAGCGCTTCCTGAATTTGGCTTAGCAATTTCTCGTTTATCGCACTGCATATAACCAATTGTTTGTAATGAGTCATATGCACACTCCCAACGATTCAATTTCTGGGATAGATTCAAGGAAATGTTTGCCGATGGAAGTTCATTACCACGAAGTTTGTTTTACCGGGGCATGACCTACGCTTAGTAAGTTCACCACGGTTACCTGAAATTGTACATTGAGGATTTCAAAATTATACCGACTTATTCTCAAAAAAAGAAGAATATCAATTCAGTTTAAACCTTTCATCGAGAAAAATGGATGCCCAATCTTGTACAGTCAGCTAAGCCTTATGCTAATATCTATAACGTAATAGAAACTGAAGGTATACTATCAAATCAGGAATTACAGTGAGCCCCCCAAATGCAGACACCTTGACATGCAGACAATTCAACATATGGACACTTTTTTTCCAAGGAAAAAGGCATACAAAGGCTCAACTTGCAGACACTGACTCCACATGCAAAAAATTCAATGAAGTTTCAGGAGGAGGGACTCTCATCAGTCAAAATTACAAGAAATGAACACATTCAGCCCTATAAGATAAATGTTTGAAAAACTTTCTTTGGCATTTCTCACATGATTTTCTTATCCATTTAGCTATTGTAACCCAGAAAACAAGTGGATCTTGTTTCTTTATTTTCCTTTAATGAAAAGAAATTTAGCCATTAAAAGGTTTCCTTTTCATTGTACCCGTTTCCATGCTTTTGTTCCCCTCTACTCCTGTCAACCCATTTTAAGTCATGAAGCAAATTTATGTATATATTTTTTACAACTTCCTATTTGAGGACTGTGATGTACAACCCTCACTGCGTCTTTCTTCTCAATTGGCAATAAAGAAGGAATGGTTCTTTGGAACTACCCTTTATATATATTTTCAGATATTTTGAATATATATCTGGGTGTAAATATATTAATATAGGAATATTCATGTAACCCACATGGCCACAGCTCATGAATTGGGATGCAATTCCTTTTTTTAGTTTGTGTTCTAATGAAGGTATAAATATGCCTTCATTCCAAATAGTTCCCCAGAATTAATCTAGAGGCCCTTGCCAAAATTTCTCAGAGAGACATGCACAAATGGTTTTGGAAGACGCTCTTCAAATCTCCTACATTTGTTTTTTATGGTGGGATTGTAATTGAATGCTTATATTGTGATTGAAGATATAATTTGAGCTTTTTTATTGAAGCGTATTTGATTCCTTGGTCTACAGACAATACTATATTTAAAAATTACCTCCAGAATAAAAGGGCTTCCTTTCTTCCTTTTTACTGTACGTAAGTTTCATTTTACAGAGAATCCAACTTTTCAATGAACTGTGCAATAGTCAATGCTCCACATGTTATTATTGAGTTGCGAGATATTGATCAAATCAGTTATGATTGCCAAAGAATATTTTCCTTTCTTCAATGGAATTCTGATGAATATTTATTCCATAAAACAGCAAAGAAAAGTTATATAATGTACATCTGAGGGAAAACAAGACTTGACTGCCAGACATTTTGACATTGGGACACCCCTTATGCAACAATGACACCAATGATGTCCAGGTCTGGAGGTCTCACTGTCTTTACACTAATTTCAAGACACTTGCAAGGGAGGCTTACATCCTCTGATCAAATGCTTCAGGTACTTGAAGATTGAGTCCATGAGAACTTCAGATGTTGTGGCAACTTGTGGGTGAAGAGCTTCAAAATTTCATTTAATCCTTCCCTTCCATCAAAAAATCTGCTGGGAAGAATGTGGACTAAAGTATGATTGAGCCTCTGTTGACAAACAGGTCAGCTGGTCTTTTGGTATTTTTCCCTAGGTTAGTCATATCCTAGTGAAAAGTGCATCCTTTCCACAAACAACCGTCATACGTTAACGTATCTATA
The DNA here is from genome assembly GCA_905338405.1 of Notodromas monacha. Taxonomy (NCBI): domain Eukaryota; kingdom Metazoa; phylum Arthropoda; class Ostracoda; order Podocopida; family Cyprididae; genus Notodromas; species Notodromas monacha. Next base: position 57,438 of record CAJPEX010000783.1, read on the forward strand.
GTACTCAAGTCTGCAAGAGGCAGTGTTGAAGGTCCGACAAAGTCTGTCGGAGGTGGGATATATTTAATGGAATCCATGCAACTTTCAGATTTGGCCATCGTCACCAAAATGGGGCTCTTTGAAAGAGGACACCACCGGTGGAAAGCAGTTAGATATTGGCGGACACATAGACTTGAGCAGTCGCACAGGACAGCCACCAGACGGGCAGCATGGCCAGGGTTATCACCTGCACCCACAAGGAACGTATGAGCAGCAGAACCACGCTCCTACCCCGGTGGATTCTATTTACGAGACTGCTTCCCAGAACCACAACGCTGCTATTTATTCATCACCTGTCCCTTCATCAATTTCAGGTGATCACTGAATACCACTCACCAGTCTGTGTTCATATATTTCCCATGTAATTTTGTTGTAGTCTGATGAGATGTTCGGATCGTATGCCCCCGAAATCTGGCTTCTTCAGTGTAACATTTCGTGTACAGTGTCACTGTGGCCAGTTTATAGAATATCGCGCCTGAGCAGCGTTGCTCTACACTCTACAGTTGAAAAAAATCTGGAAAGCAAAACACTGTGATTGCAATTTTGGCATGAAAGTATCAGGGGATAGCGCTCATTTTATAATTGGGCATTGAGTCCTTGAAGAATTGAAAATTTGATTACCACTTATGGCGGAACCCATTTCAAAACAATCAGAATCACTGTGCAATAACTTGACCAGCGCGTGCATTGTTTCTTAGATAAAGTCAGCATTCCTATGCTCATGTTCCAAGGTTAATTTCCCTTTCTTCTTCTTCTTCTTCATCCTTGGACAAAAGATTTATTGGATATGTGAATTTTTTTCTTCTCAGGGAAAAATCTGTAGGGTTGATGTTGCTCACTAGATCTGTAGTCACTTGATTTCTTCAAACTTTTGCAATGATGAGGGCTTTTGCTTTTCATTCTTTGATGAGGGCTTCTTGAGGAGGATCTTGTGGGTAGCTGGTCTCTATCAAAATGATTAGGTGTAGATGGTTGGTTGTATCTTCCTGGGTATTGAGCCAGGGATCTTCCTCTGCTGCAATCCTTTGTATATGAAGGCAGGTTGCTGTTAAATCTCACTTGCCTTCTTTCAGGTTGGTCATTTCTTCAAATACTTCTTTAGCAATCATTTTGGAAAGTGTCCCACTTTTCCACACTTATAACAGGATCTGGTTTGTTTTTCCTTTTCTCAGGTGATTCAATTGTTGTTTTCCTTTTTGCATTTGTTACACTTTGTAGTCTTTGGATCCTTGCATTTTTAAGTACAATTCTTCAATATTTGTGGCCATTTCCACTGCATGATCCAAACTTGCTGGTAGCAGATGAAATCTGGTATATAAATTCTCTCAGGCCTTGCATGAAAGCATCTGTCATATCTCATAACATTGTTCAATAGTTTCTTTGTTCCTTGCATTTCAATTAATTCTTCCCAATACATTGGATTGATAGTTATGGTTGTTTGTTCACCTTCTCTTCTTCAATTTATTATACTTCACTCAGCAATTCTCCAAATGTTTGGTTTCCAGTTCTTCTGATGAGAGCAGCATAATCTCATACTTGCTAATTTGCTCCTTGGGTGATCCTTTTTAGTTCACACATTGCATTGTTCATGGAGGCTTTCTGATCGGTATTTTGTGTTGGATAATACATTGGTAGTCCTTTTCCAGGATCCCAGGGATCCCTAGTAGAATATTCATTGCTGGTCCTTTTAGTTTTTGTAGCAACAAGGATTTCAGCTGGGCATTGGATGGGTTGCTGTTGGAAATGGACAACTTGAATATTGTCCACCATGTGATTCAGCTCTGTTTTTCATTTCCAAATGAAGGAGGAATATTATTTGAGATGAATGTAGTGGCTTGTACACTGCCAAATGGTCCATCTTCACTTTTTATTTTCATTTTTAAGAATAGGTCTTCTGCTGCACTGGGTTTTTGTAGTTGTGCTGTTGACAGGTTGTCTTTCAGGTATGCTTCTTCAATTCCTATCATTTTGTTGAATTCTTGTCCTTTCCTTTCAGGCCGCATTATAATTTAGTTGAGTCCGAATTTTTGCTTGCACTCCTTTGATTATTGCAGAAGATTCCTGCATTGCTTATACACTTGGTTGGAGATATTTATATAAGGCAGTCCAGAATTGTTTCATGTTTTGTGTACTTGGAGTTCAGGGTGACTTTTCTAGCTTCTGTTGTTTCAGCAGCTTCAAATTCTTTTTGGACAGCTTCAATTTGTGTACCATAACAGTGAACCTTCCATTATGCGTGTTTCACCTGTTGGGTAGCTGATAAACTTGCAAACTCACTGCACTCTTTGCATACGTGTCAGTCATTATAGTTACTAAATCCAAAAATGGGAAAATCTCTGGATCAGGTAAATCAATGTTCCTTTTTTTGCTTGTTTCTCAAAAATTCTTGTTTCTCTTCACTTGAGTTTTTCTCTTCTGAAAAATCTTTTCTAGAAATTCAGACAAATTTTAATTCACTCCACTCATTGCTTTAGTCTTTTTCTAAGCATGCTGAGATTTCTCTCAGGGCTGATTACTTTTTCTATTCTCTTCTGAGTTCCTTTTTTCCTGTTTTTCCTTTTCCTGGCTCTTCTGTAGGGGTTCTATATGTAACAAATTCAACACAATTTTTCAAAAAGAGTATATTCTTTATTGGTTTCTCAAAATTTCAAAGATAATACAATCAACACAACCCAGACTCCTGGGTTTCTCTCAACCCTTTCCTGTCTGCTATTCAGAAAGCTTGCTTGATGACACTTTTTCAGTATATTGGAGAGTTTCTGGCACTTTTTTCAGGCTCTAATTTTCCTTGGCCCACAACCATTCTGTCTGGGTCTCAACTCTAAGGTTACAATTTTAATTTAACTTGATACTTAGAGGGGACTCACTCCAGACCTGAATGGTGGTGTCCTCCTTTTTTGGGCAAAGTTTCTTGGGTTCTGCAGGTGTTGGTCTTCAGGCTTGTTTCTCACTTCAGTGGACTAGGGGAATGTCCACTGCTAGCCTATATCATCAAGTTGTTACTGTTACGTTTATTATTCTTTTTGGGAACAACCTCTATTGTATATAGCAGCACTATTTGACATGGGCAAGTGCCTGGGGATAATCGGGTAGTGATGCACCAATGTAAATCAAAATATTTTGTATTGACTCACTTTGTGTATCACACTTTTTTGTGAACCAGGTCCACAGAGAAAAATAAAACTTCTTGAATTAGTTCAGGATTAGCTACCAAGACCGCTGAAAAAAGCCATCTTGTTTCCTGCGCACTCACAGCATTCATAAAACCATCTGTTTTTCCAAACAGAATAAAGCAAAAGTTGTCAGCAGAAAAAAACCTTGAAGTTCAAAGTCAGATGGACATTCAAGCATCCAACTGGAGACCAAGATCCTCTCCCAACTTCAACTCCAGATCAAATACAAATTTTGGGAAAAATGCACACCCTTCTTATTCTGCATCAACCTGAGTAATCCCTTTGAGGCGGGAGAGGTATATCTGATTCTGTTGGCTGAATTAGAGTCCCTGAGAAGGGAAAAAGGGTTCATATGAAATTAAGATTGGTGCATCTCTGGAGATACCAAAAACTAAGAATAATCCCCTTGGTGGGACTACAAATAAACAGGGGTCAATTGGCAACTTGCCAACAGGATAAATTACTCCCCTCCTTGGGAAACAGTATCCCCCTTTTTTTCTGTTTCTCTTGTGTACCCAAACTTGAGGTGAAATAAGCTTTGCTTCAAACAAAAAATTGCCCCAGACGTGACCAGCTGCTGGCAAATCTTTCCTGAGTAGTGAGTGCTCTGTTGAACATTTGTATGCCTCATGCTGCCCTCTATCCACATAACTGGTAAAAGAAATGCACAAGCCTCATGGCCTCAAGGGATTAGAAACCTGAAACCTTGATTTGTGGTAAGTTAAGCATGCCCTTAAGTATTTCTGCATTATTATAAAATGTGGAACAGATGTAACAAGGAATCTCTTTATATGTGCACAAATAGAAACTTTGTTTCAAAAATTCCAGAATCACTATTGTCAAAATGTAATTCAAAACTGACATGCATGTAGTATCCTCTGTATGTAGAACTGTGGAATGAAATTGGATTGAATCAGTGAAATTATGATGTCTTCATACATTTCTCAGTAGTTTTGAAAATACTCAATGAGATTCCTCTTTACACATATATAAGAAAGTGTTGTGAGACAATATTTGAATTTCAAATGGCCATCATCCCAGAAATAAATAGAAAATACCTTGCATAGTGTTAGTATTGGGGGGGGGGGGGGGGGTTTGTAAATTTTGGGGAGGTGGGGGGGGGGGGGGGGGGGGGGGGGGGGGGGTTTGTAACTTGTGTGGCACAACTAAAATTGACATGTACAGACCTGTGTGGGATTTTTTTGATTTTTCCATCAACATTTTCTGCACAACTAGAAAAAACACATTGGACTTTTTCCCAACTTAGGCCTTGGTACAAAGGTAGGTTTTTTCATTTTCAGTGCCCAGTGGCACAAAAGTTTGGAAAAATATCCTAACTTCACTGCACAAGGGTTAAAATTTGTCAAATCTGAAGTAGCTACCATTAAATTGACAGCAACTTGATGCAGGTGCTGCAAAGCTGTATGGTAGTCATGTGCTTGACAAAATTTGGTGGGAAGATTAATGTGAAGTCCTGTTCCCCCAAAAATGCATTCTGGACTTACAGTCAGGCTGTGCTAGGTTTGCTTTGCAATCTAGTCTCTCTATGCATAACTTTTTTTTTAAATAAATTGGTGGAAATCATAAGGTACTCTAGGTACTTCTAAATCTTGCCATCTCCTCATTTTGGCACACACCAACCACAGCTAATTTAATCCTGCAGATTTAATCACACGAGCAAATAAATGTGCAGAGATATAACTTGAAAGTCATTTATGACTTTTGATGAAGAAAAACGGCCTAGTCAAACTGAAAAATGCCAGGCATGAAAAACAATGGACAGCATGAAAGAGCAGCTCTAGAAAGTTGAACATAAATGATCTGATATTGAAGCAGTAGGCCCATGGAAGGATCAAACACATATGACTGAATGGCTTCTCAAGGTCTTAAACTTCACATTGCCATAATATAATCCCTTAATTGAATGGAAATAGAGGAGCCAAATTTGCTCTTTTTGATTATCGTGGGACTGACAATGTCTGCCTCATTATTGACAAATGTCATGCATACTCTTTGGGATGGCTTTCAGACGTTTGATCAAAACTGGTCATACTGAACTGCTCTCATCCCAGAACAATTGAACAGAAGACCTATTTAATTAACATAAAGCTGATCGAATACTTGTACACATCCTGTCCAAGGATTGTTGTCTGGTTTTCAAAAAAATAAATAAAAAATTTGACGGTGTGTCCTGTTGTCTTTCCATCATTATATTTATTTCAAACCATATCTTGAGGTACAACTCCTTTATGTTTGGGAATACTTCTCTCTCTTCTGCTTTCCACCCTCTTTTCCCAAATGATGCAGAGTACAGAATATCTCTTCAAGATATTTATTTCCTACAATACGTACTTGTACTCCTTTGAGAGGTTTTTTCAACACTAAACTTGCGCACACAAAAATGCAATCTTTTATCAACTTCGAGATGGAATCAGATCCGTTTAGGAAGCTTGTTATGCTAATTTGGGGTTTTGTGTAACTTTTGGTTTGCCACAATGTTTCTGGGGCAGCAAGGGTCATTTGAAATGCTAATGGAGTTGACTGAAGAAAGGACAGACTTCTTATTGTGTCTAGGGGCGCATGAACACAGAGTAATTACAATATTGCTTAGCTGCAACTAAGTATTTCTCCATCTATGGAACAGTATAAAGTTCTTCCTTGGATGATTCCCAAACTTTGGGCACATCCAACACAATGACAACAGGATATATAATTGGAAAAGAGCAGATTGTTGTTCCTGCCAATTCTCTGTACATAAACCAGAAACAAAGGTGTGAACTTTGTCCTGTTGGTTATTCATTTGCTTAATGGAACAACTTTGACATGGCAATTCATTTTAATAGTCTCCAATAGTCTGGTTCAGAAGGTAGGAATTGGAAGTTATACTGAGTTTCCCTGGCCTTTGTATATTGAACTGTTTCAAAATTCTCTGCATGAAAAATCAATAAAAGTATGCAAGAAAATTGCAAAGAAATATTTGAGTAAAGAAGTAGGTGCAAAAATGTCTATTGCATTGTCTGAGATCCTCTTCTCTAATTCACTGGAAGTGCATTGGGTGAAGTTTATTTCTGCTGATGAATTAATTTGAATCTTCAGCACAGAACTCTAAAAATCAGTTTGGTTTGCGGCAAAATGCACCCAAATCATTGTCATGGAAGATATTCTCAATTGAAATTTTTTGTTTGCTCACGAACAGTGAATAAGAAAAATTTGAAAATAATTGGCAAACATGATAAGACTAAAGGCACAGCATGAATAGGAAGAACATCATGCGTGCTTATTTCAATGCTGGGAAAAGTTTTTATGCCTCAGGTGAGATAAGTCACAGAACAAAGAGAGTTTGACCAGAGGGAAAGGCCTGACATGGGAATCTCCATGTGCAAGACAATAAGACAACTAGCTTCCAGGGGGAAGTTTTTGCTAGTTTATTCTGATCCCATGATACGCATGCCCCCTCCTTTGTGTTCAACTGATTTGGAAATTCTTTCAGGTTTCAAAACGCCAAAAATTACACATGGATAATAAATAGCATATCTGGTTTTTCTGCTCCATCTATCTGTTGAAGAAAACACTCTGCTAATATGCTGATTGCCTTGATGGACAAATAATTCAGGTATCGCAGCTTCAACCATGACCACCTAGATTATCCACCATTATAGGATATTCAAAGCAGGAATTGTTGTTGAAGATGTGTTTCAATTTTCTATGTGCCCATATCCACCATAGCAAGACTATACAACTGCCCAAGTTCTTAATATGTTTTTTTGATAATGAATTCCCAAATTTGAAAAGTATATATTCTCTCCACAGATTGCTTATGACAATATATACAAAAGTCAGAAACTTTTGGCCTCCATTTTATGTCAATATATCATTTACAAAAGAATCGATCCTCTTCATACAAGTTTCTCAAGTTTTTTTTTTTGTGAATAGGCAGACCCAATTTCATTTAGACTCAATTTTAAAGTTTTACAGATGTTATATACTGGTGCACTATCTCTAAAATCGAACTCAGGGGAACAGAAAAGTAATTTTAGAGAGAGAGAGAGAGAGAGAGAGAGAGAGAGAGAGAGAGCTTTGTCGTAGAGAACCCCCCAAGGATGCGGAGATTGCCCTATGGGACAATAAAAATTGTTTTGAGGGGAAAATCATTGTCAGCATGATCACGGTGTAGACTGTAGAGAGAATTCACCCATGTTGACTTTCTGAAGTACACCATTTGCATTTAGCATCTAGGCCAATGAGTTGAGGTTTCATGTTAAGCCCAAATGTGCACTGAAGATAACAACCTAGGCGGCAGTAGCATTTCCAGTACGGAGTAGGGACACAATCACAAGAGCTGAGGCTCTGAATCGGATTCTGTCCATGGGTTAGGTGTGTATCTCAGCACACACACAAACATGGGTGAACATACACATGCACATGCACTCATATGCATGCATGAAAGAAAACAGCGCAAAAACACAAAATTTCCTACCTAAAATTCATGAACAGCAGTGTCACGCAAAATACATTATGCATTGCATCACCTATGTGCCAGCAAAGAGCTGAGCATAACAGGTGAGCGTACAAATATGCTGCCCTTCTATGAACAGTAAGAGGTCTTCATAACTGAAACTTGCTAAATAAAACTCTTGCCCATGTGTTATTGGATTGCAATGTTATCTGCTATTTCTGATTTTTCCTCAACAAACCTGATGAATTTCTATAGCCAAATTCAATGACATAATTTTCCAGCAATGTTCACTCACTCGAGTAACGAAGAATAATTTTTGCCTTTTGAACATTAGTTTTGTGTCAAATTTCTAGAAGGAATCTTTGTTTGTTAGGTTCAATATCAAGCCTCTGTGATCCCCAAAAATGAAGAAAATTTGAGCAAAATGGATAGCAAGGTGCGGCAGGCTCCATTTAGCATCAAATCTAATACAATCGAACGATTTGTAATGGATTTGTAATGGATGCTGCTGAAGCTATTCAATAGAGGAAACAATTTGTTCTATGAGAAAGAATGCATGACTCCTAGCCCTTGGATGGCAGCAGCCTCCTCTTCATTGCATTACACAAAGTTGGACTTTTTTGTGAATCCTGCATATAATTTTACCCCAAGTTATGCCAACCCTGCAGGCTGGGGAATGGCATAGTCTAACTTTAGCCAGAGATATATGAATGCTGCAATTTCCCTAAGCATGACTTTTTCCATAGGGACCTCTAGCCTTGGCTCTTGGCTTTCAAGCTTAAATTCAATCTTTGAATGGTGGAGAAACTCAATGCCAGGGGCAAAAAGTGAGCCTTGAAGAGGCAATTTTTTTTTATTTCTGAGCGAACATTCTATGTGCATGGACGAAGAATTCCAGGATTTCTCCTGAATTCTCCCTGCATACACTGACATGATTATCAAAATTTGATTCTGAAGTGCACCCAAAATCTGCAAACAAAAGTCAAATTTTGCTGCTGAAGTGTTAATGTTGATATGGCGGTCAGTAATCCAGGCAAGTCAAGCATATTTTGCACATCGCGTATGTGTGAAAGCATTGCGTTTCGAAAAAGAAAAGGTTTCAACAAAACTTCATTTGGCCATAATTGGATGCGAAATTCCATGCCGGATTTTTCGTCTCAAGACCAAAGAAAATTGATGAGCCCTATGCACCTAAATCACAAGGAGTATGGAATTTTTCAGGACTGCTAGTACTGTACTCATGTGTCTGCACATTAGCAAGTTACTGTATACAAAGAATAACTGCATAATTTCCTGGAAGGACCTAATGTGCTGCATTGATGTCAAATATGTATAGGTTAGCTGCACTATACGCAATTTTGGAAAGGTAAAAAATCCAAAAATCCAGAGCTTAATTTTAGAAGGCTGTCATTGAGTAAGTTTTCCCCTCTCTCCAACAAACGGGTGCCGAAAATATCACTGGTAAGACAACTGCAGCTGTATGTTCAGTGAAAGGGTTTGAAGTGCTCTTTTGAAGGAGGGAGGGTCTCGGAGGGTAGTTGCCACTGGATTCCATGAGGGAATACTGGATAATGACACAGTAGGCTCCTTGTCTGGGAACAGAGTGGAACCGGAATCCGGCTGAACGATACATGTAGCAAATAGAAATAAAACAGAAAAGCAGGAGTTATGCTGGGGATCAAAGCTCGTTTCGCGTGCCTGATCGCAAGAAATGATGTCACCAATTCTCCCGCTCTTGTCGACAACTTGTCTACGCACGTGGTGACAGATGAGCATCGTTTTCCTCCATTTTTCCCGGCGACACTGAAAGCAGATATGTAGGCCTTCCCTGGCCTTTTTTTGAACATAAGTACAGTACAGGTGCGAAGTGCTTCCCGATTCTACAAACCCTTCATGTGGCTCCTCGAGGGAGCACTTATTTCAAGCACTTGGCAACGATAAAGTGTCCGAAAAATTGGGTCGTTGAAATTTCGTGAGCCGCAAGATGTTGCATTTTCTGCTCTCGCGCATGCTAGATACTACGCAGGCGTACAGCAGGCACTTCTGAGTACCTTCGCGAATTCTAAAGATGGAATTTATCAATGAAGGCAATGCAGAACTCGAGACCATCTTGGAGCATCATTCGTTGATTGCGACTGACATAACCGTGTAGATGAGCATTGCGTTGAGAAGATCACGCAAACGAGTTTTAAATCAACTGTCTTCCAGAGCATCTTTTTAATACGATCATTCTTGTTGCGGTTTTATGACAAAGCTCGCCTGAGTACAACATCATTTTAAAAATAAGTTACTGCTCAGGAAATTCTCATAAATTCTCTGTAATTACTGAATTAAAGGGTTATCCTGATCTAAGAAATAGTGCTGATCACCCTAACCCATTAACTGCAAAATTTCCTCCTTCCCATTTTTGCATTAGTTCACTTCATTGAAATTTAGATAGGCTGGGGACATTTTTTTTGGAATCAAAAATTCAAAATTTGGTCAAATATTTGAATTTTAAACTTGATCCCTGAATCATGGCAGGTACAATCTTATTTGCTTTTGCTAAAAAAAAAAGTCTCCTACACATTGAAACAATTTTTTTTAATATTTTTGACTAAATTGTATCTTTCCCAGCTAAACATTAGTGCAAACATATATTCTGATGCATTTGAGATACTATAATGCCACTAGAAATGAAATACATGAATATTTTTTTATGATTTTTGAAACATTTCTGAAAATGTTTTTCTGAAAGCTAAAAAGCTCTATGATAATCATCCAGCCTACAAACCAAGTTTTTTTTTTTACATTTTCCAGCTGTTAGATGAAGTTAAAAAGCTTTGGGGCATCTTCACAAATTTTTTTCACAAAAATTGTCTTTATTATAACTCCAGAAAAATTGAAAATAATTGATTTTAAATCGCAATAATTTGGTTTCAAATGTTCACATCATCACTTTTGCATGCTCAACCCAGCAGTCAGGTTCATTCAACGTCAGGAACATGTTTGACAAATTTTCAGGAAATTTTGAAAATTATTTTTTTGTTCACCCCAACTGCCATGAGCCCCATTTCAAGATAAAGTTCTTATACTTGTTGCGATTGATGAAAATTTTAGAAAATCAAATAAAAAATGCAAAATCATTTAGAACTAACCAGGCTGCAAGGACAGAAAAAAATTTGAGTTTAGCTGCACAAGAAAGTACTTCTCTTCCATTCCAAAGATCATGTTTTCACTTTTCAACTGAATTTGTGAGTTGGCTTTAGAAAACATGATACTGTTGATTGAAAAATAGACGAAAATGGGCAAATGAGGTCTTGAATTTTAAATGACTCCATTGTGGAGCCTTGGTGTACATTTACATAATCTTTGTTTGGATGGTACTTTTGGGGGGACAAAAAGCACCTGAGTCCCAAATGGGGCCCATGGTAGGTAATGGGCTGATCCAGTTATGTGGAAGTCCATGGTCTTGAGGTGCTGTACATTGTAATGCATGGGGGTAATAGAATAAATAATCATGTCCAGAACCAATAATATGCTTGTCTCTTCACTGAAGCGGATTTGGCTCAATCGAAAAATTAACCAGAATGATGATGCCACTCTTTCAAATGAAGGATGATATCAAAATAAATGTGCTAGGCTATCCCACTGAACAAGGATTCATGATAAACGCTTTAATAGTACTGTAGTAGCTACTTCAGTCACCAAATACAGTATTGCGACGCACAAATGGAATATTTCTTTGCTTAATTCATGAATTAGAAACAGGAAGAACTCATGTGAGTTGATATTTTTCTACACACGCCTTATTTCAAGAACAAATCCATACTTGGTACTACAAGCCACTTCCCTGTTGTAGAAGAGGATTTAAGAAAATACCGTTCCCGCATTCTTCTGGCATACTCAATGTGTAGACGCTCAAGAATGTCTGCAATTCCTTCTGACTAGAAAAAAATAGAGCACAAAAACGTAGGAACGAAGAACGCGTGCCCGCTCCGGTTTTTGATGGACGCCATGGGGCCTAGTTATCTTTCTTCTAATTGGCTCCGAAATATTCGCGAAGGTTCATTAAATTGCTAGCATTATTTATTCCCCGAGATAAGTCACTGATGTGTTTCGACTTTTAATACAGGTGTGGGGAACCCAAGCTTGGGATCCCTACCACAACTAATGCACGACGTGAAGCCTGTGATCCATACCGCATCTTCGCTCGCCGAGAGCTTGAACCAGTATCAAGGTCAGTGTTTGCAGACTATACCTGCATGTTGCAATAGATGGGATGCTTGGAATTGCATGACTGAAAGCTCTGGTGCGTGTAAATGCGCATCATTTTGAACTGTAAGGTCTTCGCTGGATATCACTGAAAGGACTTTAAAATGGGATAAACTAGGCTGTGAATCAGCCGGTCACCTTTTAAAAGCTCACCAGATTCAAGCCTTCCAGTTTCCAGAGTGGCGTTCCGAACGAGCCACCTTCATTTACAGCGAAAAATTCTTGAGGAAACAAGTAGTTTTTCGGATGTTGTAATATTTCATTGAATGAGATCGGTAATTTCCCGAACGAATGGAATCCCAACCGGATCGTTTGGATTCCCTGGAAACGTACTGGTGAAACATTTTTTATTCATGAGCTCTTCAGGTATAAGCCTCAATCTATCTTCCGATATTCGAATGAAGTACAATGCTGTATTCCTATTTGTATGCTCATGATCGTCTGTGTATATTCGTACGCGTTCAATCTGATCTCCATTCATGCGTCACTCAAGTTTGCAAATTTCCTCGCACAAACGTGTTCTCTGTGCGAACAGTCCAGCAAAATTTCACGGACAACTTTCATTGTGGAACCGGCTTTTGAATCTTACGTACCTACCTGTGAATCTTATGTACCTACCTGTGAATCTTATGTACCTACCCTATATTTGAAAAAGCTATACTGTGCCCGTGCATCGGTCAAGAACGGATTGAAACCTGCTCAAATGAGAAAAAGTATTCAACTACTCTATGAATAGAGAAAGCGCATGTTCGAATTGACATAGGGTCTTAGCTCTGCACACAGAAATAGTCGGATCTACGCAGTTATTCGCCAAATGCGACAAATTGCGTATTCTATCAGCTGACCTTCGAGGTTGGTAGCATCGTGTTTCAGCCGTGCAGCTGCATTGATAAATTCGTTATTGTGATGCGGGAGCACGTTCGATTGCATTGGATGATTTTCAAGTAATTCGAGATCTAAGTGCAGTACATCTTGGGCTGCACCTTTGACACAGGCATCACGCGTACATAGTCCACTACCAATATATCAGTGTATCCTCACCTGTCATGCAAGCACGGGTAGCCATGAATCTTGATGGGAATGAGGTTTCACACGCATTACCGGTTGTCTGCGGATACGTCCTCGCGACGCTTAGCTGAAAATGTGATAATTCACGACTCTCTGTGGAATGGAATGAAAAGTTGTAGACCAGCAATCGGATGGCGGCGCCGGGCGGAATGGCAACGAAAGCGCATACGATGACTCGTCTGCCGTCGCATCCATAGCGGCGTTGCCTGCTCGGTCGCCGACAGCGTGGAATGCCCAGCACCGACATCTCGGCGTCTCGCCGCGAAACCTCGATCAGAATAAGCTCCTGGACCATGCGGCTTCCCTCACTCTTCTCCAAGCCGTCGGCTCGCCCAATACCCGTTCCTCATCCTCCCCCCCACATCCTTTTCCACTTTATCAGGCAAGTGCATGAAAGGCTCCTCAGTATTGCATGCCAGACTCACCTAAGGGCTTCCAAAAAGTTCCAGTACATCTTCAGCACTTACGCTGGTGTACTTGTGTTGGAACTTTTTCAGAGCGCCCTGTCAGGATTAACAGGAACCCGGCCTAACAAACGACCTTATCATGAAAATCCTTCAACATTGAACATGTTCCATCATTCTTAAAAAAAAAAAACTGACGAAGCTCTAAATTATCGAAATACCCCACTATATCACGAACAGCTGAAAAAAGGATGTCCCCCATCATGATCTTTAAATGTATTCCAGATGAGCCAAGCATTGACACTGAGGCTCTTCTTCAGGGTGTTCAATTAAAATCCGAATTCAAGGAATGCATGATGAACATGTTTGGTAGTTTGTATGCGACTGCTCCGGTATGCTAACATGGAGGAACTATTCCACTTGAGACTCACTTCCCGCCTTGATATAGGGCTGAGGGTCACCGTCAACAAAGCCATCCCTTCCAAAGATGCGAATTTACGTCCAGGCGTGGAATTTTGTCCCCGTCGCATTCATGCAAAAGATGTAGCCTAAATATTTGATGCGATCGATTGAAATCTTGATTTAGATCTCCATAATCCCATAATGCAGTTTTTGATGGTTTTTTATTGTGATACAACTCCAAAAAAATCTGGCTTGGGTAAAAAAATCATGCTTGCGGAGATAGGATTTCGGTGCGAAAATTTAAGAATCCCGATTTTATACGTGTGGCGGAGTGAAAAATTAATTTTTTAATAAAAATGAAAAGGCATTGAGCCTTCTAAATAACAATATGAATGTGTTAATAGTAGAACTCACTGATGCGACATGAAGGGCAGTAGTCTAATATTTACAGAAGAAAGAAGTTGATGCAGCCACACTCATGAGCAGCATCTGAACAAGCAGTGTACGAAAACTATCTATGTTTGGCATAGAAGCATTTTATGGATGGCCTGGAAGATGTGGGCTTTTTTATGGTCCCTCTCATGCTCTCCTTCCACTGTATTGATTCCTTTCCAATGGCTGGGAGAACCCCACTCATCCTGCCATCGTCCCCTTTCCACTTCATCAAAGTCATGGGTGGAAACCAGGCTGGCAGAATTTTACTCCTGGCTTAGCAAGGTTGTTCCCCGCAGCTCTCCTGAACGGATCCTCCATTGCAATTCCGAAAATCTGTCTTAACCTGAAAGAGCCGCAAAACTGGGAAAGTACCATAAAATGACTGCATTTTCAACGCTGATATAAATCCGCGCTTGCCAACTAATGATGCGCTTTTGGGATAAGCTTGTATTTACCCTAAAACCATACTCAAGGAGAGGTAATTATTGGGGTGAAAAAGTAAGGGTCGGCCTTTATTCCAGAGAAAGTTGGAATGATGTTATGCATGTATGAAACAGGGTTGGGTTAGGTGCTCAAGAGGGATGGCTCTTCCCATCAACTGTTCAAAGGTCGACAAAACACTAAAATTCGTCTGCTTTTTAGACTTTGTAGCTCGGTGTTTCACAATTCGAGCTCAGGGAACAAAATAATATCATTATTGTTATCCCTTGAAAAACATTGGCAAGTAATTTTTGAAGGAAATGCATGAGTGTGTACCGAAACTGAACACATTGTCACACGATCCATCTTCTAATCTTCTAAGCTACCGTCATTTGGCTACGAAAACACTCATAGCGCACCCAAATTCACCAGATTTTGAAACTTTTCCTCCCAGATCATATTCCTCACCACAAAAGTAAAAACCATGCAGAGAGTAAAAATGTTGTCCATGAATTTCTGTAGCAATATCATGACCGAGCTTCCTTCGTTCCTGAAAATAAAGTATTGATTTTCTGTCTGAATAATTGATAGTAACCTTCCAAGTCTGACACATTGTTCCCCTCCATATGAATTACTGGTAAGTCTTCAAGGAAAATGCACTGAGAACCATTCAAATATTCAGGCTCATGGATGCTGACTGGACTGTGCACACACTGAATGCTCTCTCAGACTTTATTTTGGTTTGTGTCCAGTTAGCCACCAGCCGGTCAATGCAAGGTTGCGCACCCGCCAGCCGTCAAATGCCGGTCCCTCCAATTGCCAGCCAGGGCAGTGCTTGGCCTCTCCAATCCACAGCCCACCAAACTGCGGTTCGGTCACTGGATTGTTGGGGCACCCCAACAATTGGGTGACTAGGATCCCATTCATTCTAAAATCCTGTTTTGCAGTGTTCGAAGATCAGAATGGTTTCCTGCCACAGATGATTTTTTTTGTGCAAAATTTCAGCAATGTTAGGTTAGTTCAATTTATGTTGGTTTAATTTAGGTGAGGTTAGGTTAGTTTAGGTTAGGTCAGGTTAGGTTAGGTTAGGTTAGGTTAGGTTAGGTTAGGTTAGGTTAGGCTATGTTAGGTTAGTTTAGGTTATGTTAGTTTAGGTTATGTTAGTTTAGGTTGGGATTGATGAGTTTTTTCTTTTTGCAAAAAATTTTACAAGATGCAATTTTGTGCAAAAAAATTATCCATTGCAGGAAACCATTCTGCTCCCCAAAGACTGAAAAGACACTGCAACCAGGATTTTAGAATCAATGGGATCCTAGTCACCCAATTGTTGGGGTTCCTCAACAATCGGGTGACCGGACCACGGTTTGGTGGCCTGGGGATTGGAGAGAACAAGCACTGCCCTGGCTGGCGGTTGGAGGGACCGGCATTTGACAGCTGGCAGGTGCGCAACCGTGAATTGACTGGCTGGCGGCTGACCCGGTACCATTTTGGTTAGCCCTGCCTCCCAGATGTTGTCTACAAAGCTTAATTCCCTTGGTTACAAGGCATTTTGTAAGACAAAAAAGACAAAAAGGGGAATAATTTACCAAACTCAACCAGCATCAATTTATTTTAAAACTTGAGAAGGCAGTCATGTATGTGGCTAATATTCAATTAAAGTGCATTGAAGTCAAACTTCCTGCAGAAAACCTAATAATCAGGTATTAGCCAAAATAACTTTGATTTCTGCATTCGCGGTGGGCATTGATTGAAAGAACATGCTGAATTACTCAGTTCAATTTCTGCACAAGAAGGCATAATCTGGTCCAGGCTTGGGATACCTGGAAAATAACCCAAAATTGGTAACATCTTTGAGATCAGGGGGACCAAACAAGATTTGAAAACCAAATCTCAATGGGTAACAACTACCCCAGGAATACCATTCTCGATCCAAAAACACATGAACTAGGTGTCCTTTTGAGGTTTATACTCATGCATCCAAATCTAAGACCAGTGCACTGGTGTCCAGTTGTCAATCAAACAAAATGTACATCAAGTTTTACAAGACAATAAGATAGAATATATACATATTTGGATATACCCATCAGATAAAACAGATAAGTTTCTTTTGCAATATAAAAGAGACTTCTGAATGTGGGCAAGGAAGTTTCTATGAGATTGCATGCTGCAATAGTAAACAATATACTCAGGTTCCTACTGGGACAAGCTTGCTACTTTTTTGAATTATGGAAAAATATCTTTTGAACAACAGGAGATCATGTATTGGAAAGGGAATGATTCCTGAGATATAATTTGGAGGTTATTCCTCCATTAGAGAATATTTTCTTGCAAAACAGGATTTGGCAAATTACCAGAGGCTTCGAGCATCTTTTCCTAATAGCATATATAAAGGCTGTACTTTGAGGGCAAAATTTTGGATGTATGATCAATAAGACCCAACAAGTCCCAGAAATGCTTGAATGCCTTTCACATCCTTTGGATTGGGAAAATTCTTGATTGCCTTGATTTTTACCGGATTAACACAAATCCCTTCCTCACTTATGAAAAATCCAAGATATTCTCTTTGAGTTCAAAAAAGTTGACATTTCAAAAATTTTACCTTCAAACCCGCTTTGTCTAGTCTTTTCAAGATGTCATCTAGATGGTGTAAATGGTTGTCTGCATTGCATGAATATATAATGATAGCATATATATATATATATATATATATATATATATACGCATAAATCCAAGACAACCATCTAAAACTAGATGCATTAATCTTTGAAATATTGAAGGACTATTCTTTAATCCCATGAGCAAACAAATAAACTTGTAATGACCCATTGGGGTCAAGAAGGCTGTTTTATGCCTCTCTTCTTCTCAAATCTTTGAATTGTAGAACCCATGAAGTAAATCTAAAGCTGTGAAATATTCACAGTTGCCAAGTTCTTCAAAAATTGGACTAATTCTAGGCTAGGGGTGAGGATCCGTGATAACATGATTGTTTAGTTGCCAAAAATCAACAGCCATTCTCCACCGTCAGTCCTTCTTTCTTACCATCAGCGTTGGGCTATTGTAAGCTGGAGAAGTGGAGGGGCGTACCACTTCTTGATCAAGTAGATCTTCAGTATACTTCTCAGCTAATTTTCTAATTTCAAATGGCTGTGGATACTGATGCGTATAAACAGGGCTCTTGGTGTTGAGTGGGACATCTGCCTCATATAATTTGCACAGAACTAAATGATCCGATTTCTTAGCTAGAACGTTCTTATATTTAAATAAGAGGCTCCGCAATTTGTGAATTAGATAGGGAGGACATTCCGATGATTTATTCACTGCCAAACCTAGATCTTCTTGGCCAGATGGCAAATGCAAAGAATCACAAGTTCCCATTGAGAGAATTATTTGCAGACTCACCTCAGCATCTTCATCTCCCAAATTTAAACATAAGACTGGATATTTTCCATCAACAGGGGCTGACAGGCTTCTGGCAACAATTATATTACCACAAAAATTCTTCAACACCAGCAATGTCTTGTTTGTTGAATGTTCTCTCTCCCCTTTTGCTGGAATTGTCCATATTACAAATTGGGATAATGCTGGAATAGTTTGACACGCAATAGGGTATAATTGCGTGGTTTTGTCAGAATCAGAGAGTTTCCATTCTTTTCTGAGTTTTAGAAAAGGTTTTTGGGTTTATTCAGCCAAGAAGAAAATACATGCTTTGTTAAGATAAATGCATCTCTTGGCATAATTGATGGAAGCCCGCAAATTATTCAAAATATCGCACCCAGTTATCCCTTCAAAATCTTGATTACAAACTTCAGTAACCAATAAATTGGTAGTAGTGAGGATACGATTATTATGAGATATTTCTGAGGAGACAATCCTTAATATAGGGATCTCCCTTCCTTCTATTGTTGAAATTGTTGAGGAAGGTTCTTTTGGAGTAACTTCTGGTCTTAGTGCTGTTGAAGATATCAAAGAAACTTCAGACACAAAGTCAATTTGCAAGGGAATACTGAAACATTTGGGGATAACAAAATTACTGCAAGTTTTGGGGACTTACTTGAAACTCTGGTCAATACTTGTTTCCAGAGTATGACATGGTTGCTGTTGGTTCCTTGTAGTATCCTTCAGGTAACCATTCCTCCTCTGGTTCCTGATATTCCTGGTAGTTGTCTTGGTATTCCTCCTCTGCATATTCTTCATCTTCAGGGGATGTGGCAACAAAATTGATCCTTCGTCCTTGGCCTTGGTTGGATCCTCTCAGGCCTTTTCTGCCATAGGAGGAACAGCCTCTACGCATTCCATTGTTGTTGAGGAGGATTCCGCGAGTGGGACGTGCATTTTCTGGCGCAAAGTAAATTAAGTTGAGCCTCAGCACTTGAGAGTCTTTTTCGTTTATTGCCAAACATTCACTTTGAAAATGACCTCTTTTCCCACACCCGTAACAGGTTGTGGCTTTTTGTAGGTCACTCAGAACATTTGTGGTTGCACTGGCCAAATATGGGGACAGGGCTCATTCACTAGTATACACTGATTTTTTGTTATAATGTGATGATAGGTTGTTGAGGGTCAAGTCATTTATTCCTCTTTTGAGTAGATCAAAATTTCTTTCTTCCACAGATATTGCAAGAGATATTGTAGCTTTGAAAGTAGATGGAGTGGCTATTATTTTTCTACCAATGGATGGTTTTAATCCATCAACAAAGGCAGTTAACAAAAATCCATCCAACTTATTTTTCTTTGCTTGATATTCCCATTTCTCTTGTATGAAAAAGGGATTCTCCATCAAAGCATTGGGTTGATTTTCTCTTCTGACTACTTTTTATTTACCTGGGGCTTCTCCAACAATGAATCTACCACGTTTTGGAATTCTAGTACCAAAATTGTTAACAGATTTGGTAGGGCCTTGGGACATTTTAAAAAGATCCCTCATCCTCTTTTGAGGTACAGCCTTCCCATATCTGTCTTGCAGGGTTTTTACTATGATGCAATAATGGGCAGATTCCAATCCATCTATTGAAGTATATACTCAAAAGCTTGAGCTTTCAACTTATTCATCAAATTAGAAAAAATACCTTTGTCAGTATAGACTCCATCATATAAGGCTCCTTGGAACCTAATCCACCATTCACTCCAAAGGTCCTTCCCCTTGCCGTCAAAGGGAGGGACCTGGCTCATTGCAATGCTGGCTTGTTGTATTGGCAATGAAGGACTTCTTAGCTTTCTGGACTTTTTGAGATCATAGAACATTAATTTGTCAGCTGTAGGGTCAGTTACTTGATCAATTGACAGCTCTTGGTTAAATAAAGCTTGTCTTATCCCCAAAGCATCTGCAAGTTGTTGCTTCTTTTGTTTAATTTCCTCTTTCAATTGCCTTGACACCAGCAGTAAATGAGTGTTGTCTATTGCTTTTGAATGCATATCTATTTCTTCCAGATTAGTCTCCAGACTAGCTATTATAGCCTTGCTAGTTTCTAGAGGCCCTTTGGGGCTTTCAACTGAGTTAAACGTTCATTTACTACTGCTTGTCTTTTGGCAGAAGGGGTTTAGCTGCATTTCTTAGCTCAGCTTCTAATTTAGCAATTTCTTCCTCACACTCCAGCTGAGCCTTGAAATTGAATTTATCTTCATTTTTGAATTTTTGTCAGAATTTAAAGTAAATAAATGCAACTCTTTACTTATGCAAAAAAGTTACATTTACTTGAAATTCTGCCAAAAATTCAAAAATGAAGATAAATTCAATTTGAAAAAAGTTTCAGAAAAAAGACTTTGAGAGCTAGAAAAGAAAAAAACGGTTGAATGTAACTTCCATGAAGATTTGAAGTAAATGTGAATGTAAGTCCCTGGAAGAGAACTTCAGGGGCCAAAGAAAACATGGATATACCTAGAGATTTTCTGTGCATGTCCTGACTTGCAAGAAAAGTCCCAATGGATCTTAGTAGCAAATTTTTGTGCCTATGCTGACTTGCGTGTGATGCTTCTGCCTTGCTTGCACCAGTCTATTTCCTGTGCTTGACAATAAACCTCACTTGCATACTTTCTGGACACTTGGCTGGATGCAATGTACAATACGTAAATCATATGCAGGATACATACATAAAAATTAGCTAGCACAAAATAGAATTGTCCAAGGAGTCGGAAAATGGGATGCATCAACTTTGCATTCAGAAAGGACTCATGTGAGGCTTCCATCTTGCAGGGGCCAGTTCATTGCTGGGGCCAGGGGCATAAATGTCACTTCCATCCCTTCTTGACACTGGCTGGATACATCCCATTTTCAATGTTTTGGACGTGTCCATTCTGGATGCACAAGAGGCTTGCAATATCCCCATCTTCCTCTGATGCATCCTACTGCTTAGAATGTGGACACATCCATTTAACAGTCCTCTTCAACTGCATCCACCCATAAATCTGTTCCTTGAAACTTTTTATCTCAAGATGCCTGTCCCCAACAATGACCAAGAAACAGTCATCTTGGTACTGAGTTATGACTAAACATTGAAGCAAGACTCTGAGTGACCTGATACCCCTTTACAACAGAGTTGCCTCTGCACACAAGTCTGCCTCAATTTCTAGATTGGTGAAACAGAAAATTTTGTCTGGACTTGTGACATCTTTCTTGCACATGGCCAGAACTTTCCCTCAAGTCTAGCAATATAAAAACCCTGGTATTCTTTCCCAAAAGTCAGTTGAACACAGATCCTGTTCAGGAGTCAGAGATTGGTTTAGGCTTTCCTCCAGACATCCTGTCTCAGTATTTGCAAGTTGCCTTGTTGTGCTTGAATAAAGAACAAATTGGGTGCAAAGTCTGTCTATTGTTTTAAGGTCTTGCATCATTGGCAAACACCTCTTGGCAATTGAGGGGTCAAGATCCTCTAATGAGCGTCAGACACTCTTTAATGTTCCATTAGTTCTATTCATTGTTGTTGTCTCAAAGTAAGAATAACAAAAATAGGATAACAAGTAAGTACTAGAATCACACTTGCAATGGGTACTTGTGGATAGTTGTGCATGCCAGATGTGCTGGGGCTTCCTGCGGTTTGCCCAAACTGCGTTCCACTGCTCTTTCCGAAATGACTGAGGAGGACTTCATGGACAAAACATAAGGCTCATTGTGAACTTCACAAATATCTGGAAATTTACCTCGACCTGGAAAGCAGGGCTTCTTGGGACAAACTCCTCAAATTTGCTGCTTGGGTATATAATGCAGCCAACCACAAAGCCCTTCAAATGTTGCCTTTCAAATTGGTTACTGGAGCAAAACCTAGCCCCTACTGGATCCCTCACTTTTTGGATGATGGTCAAGATCTGTAAAACATCTGAAACATCTCAACCACCTCAGGCAAAAAGCCCCACATGCTATTCAAAACACGCACGCAGCATATTTGAAAAGGCTCAACAAAACAGGTCCAGGCAAGTTATATGACATGGGTGACAAAGTCTTAATCAGGAGACATGAACATGCCTCCTACATTGGCCAAAAATGGTCCTAAAAATTCAAGGGACGGACCCATTACAGTGATTCAAGTCATCAATCCTGCGGTTCTTTGAGTTTGAAATGACAACATCCCAACCTGGACCAATGTTCTCCACACCAACTATGTATGCCATGTCATCAGAGGTTAGTGTCCTTGGACATGCACAATATACCTTGTCAGTGTGATTATCTAAAGTGCTGCATCCCCATCACATACTTTCAAGCATAGCAGTCACACATTTGAGGTCAGGTTTACTTTCTGATTGTGGTTCATGACTGGTGTTTCCCCTGCTTGTAGATGGATCTATAAAAGAGGTGCCCAAGCACTTCTTCAGTATTCATTGTCTGCTGAGAGTCTGTCAAATTGGTTGCTGTACAAAACATACTAACGTTTTGGTAGAGAAGCTACTTTTCATTTCACAAAAACCGGCTGATAGAGATAATGCTTCTCATCAAAGTTTGTCCTACCTAATTTTTAAGTTAAGTCTGAATCTTCTGCAAAGAGATGTCAACGCAGTTGGTATAATCTTAGTTTATCTTGGGCAACTTAGGATAACAGAATTGGTGCAGCCGTATTCTCTTTTTTCCCCTGGGTGAGTGGTTAGCTAAAATCCGAAGTGCAAAGATGAAGTGAAATCTTGAGAAAAAGCACAACAAAGAGACATTAGTTAACACTCCAGACAACCGCCAACACTTGCAAAAAATGTTGCTGAGCAGGGCATCCTGTTATTGACGTGAAAAGTGCCAAGTGAGTGTGCGTGTTTTCTGCGATATGGGGGTGACTGGAATAACGTCGCCAGGACTAACCTCGTCAAGCTGGAATAATGTCGTGGAGATTTAATTTCGTCAGGAATATCATGGTCAGGAATAACCTGAATAACCTCGTATTTTACGAATTTTTTTTTTTGCTGAAATGGAATAAAATCGTCAACATATTTTTTTCCTAAAATTGGAACAACCTCATATGGCAGAAACTGGACTTTCCTCATAATGAGGAATATGGAATAACCTTGTCCTACGTAGACTGGCCCTTCCTCCTACATCTGGTACAAGCAAGGACTTGGAACATGCTTTTAAAATTTTTTTTACTGACTTTTTTTAAATCAGATGTGCCCTGCTGTATTTTTAAAATAAGAAATGCACCACAGTATTTTTAAAATCAGATGTGAGCTGCTGTATTTTTAAAATATTGGACTGAAAATATTTGAGTTATACAATTAGATCTTGTAAAAACATCATGGTTAAAAGAACAAACCAAGTTTAATTTTTTTTGGGCTTTTCTGACACATTTTTAGCAACCTGTG
>CAJPEX010000784.1:2389-38046 GCA_905338405.1 Notodromas monacha
AATGTTAAAATTGCTGCGGTTTAAAAGCTTGTAGTTGGATCCAAGTTCCAGGCATATCATCCACCTCACGGTGGTTAAGATATGTGCTGGACCCCTTGCTGGTGCTACTGAGGTGCCCTTTACTGGGTGCTTTGGTAGACCACAGCGATTTACTTTGAAAAAATTGGAGTGTGTTCCTCAAGTTTTTTGAGCGCACAGACAGGCACATGTTTGCGTTTTTTTATTTGCGGACAAGTAAATTTCTCAAACGTTTTCTGCAGACTAGCAAAGTTTCATGGAATTTTTTCATCAAATTTATGGAATTTGAAAAACATTTGCTTGCAAGACTTCATGGCAGGCATACACCTTTTTTTGCTGTTCTGCAAAAATTAATGACAGCTGTAGTGGAATGTCTTTAGAAAATTAGAAAGACAAACTTGAAGAAAAATATTTCAGAACGAAAAAGATAAAATACATTTTGCAGGTTGAAATTTGTTGAAGTGTTACTAGGAGAAAAGTCAACTTTTATTTTTCATTAGATAATTTCAACTGTCCATGTCTTTCCAAAATTGCAGATAAAGATGAAGACTTCATTGCTACTACTTATGCAGTAGAACATTGCCTGTGGACTGGCAAGTAACTTCTTTGGACTGGTGCCAGTCTGCAAACCAGGGGTTGCGGAACACTGGTATGGACTTTATAAGAGTATGAAGTGCCCACTTGTACTTTAGAAGATCATCATGGGATGCATGTTGCCAGTTAGAATTTTTAGGACTTATCTGGGGGAGGTACTTCTGTTTGCCTGCACCAGCCAAACAATCAAATACGGCAGAGGGTTTTTCCAAACTTTCCAAATTGCTTCATTTGATATCTGTGAATATCTCACAATGAAAGCCTCTTTTCAGGCATCATTGAAAAATAAATTCTAGTGAACCATTGGGTACTTGCGTAGCACACACACATCCATTTCTCTAGCACTGTTGAGAAAGAAATGAATTCACAACCAAGGCAGTTGTAAATGGCTGATGTAGTCCACTATGGTATGATTTTGGGGTGTTGTCATGTTGGGAGGCAGTTGCCTAATGTCGTGAGATGGACAATGTCTTCTCCCTCTGATTGGCATGGATAGGCAATGCATTGTTACAGCAAACATGTAACTTCAGTTACTGCCATGCTAGATAATTGGGGGCCACATTCATGACAATATTATATGGTGTTATCCTAATTTATCAAAGGTTCTATTGAAATAAGTTATTTCTAAATCTAAAATCTCTTTAATATCAAGACTTGATCTTGCTTTATATTCCATTATGATAAACTTGAACTTTAGAGAGGAATTAAATTTAATGGCCAGGACTGAATTAATTGGTCAGCATTTCACTTTTACTAAGGCAAAGGATATCTCACTTTTTTTTCTGACAACATTCATTGCAACAAAGTTCAGACCGATAATGAGTATAGTAAGAGTGATGTGACACTTTTTAATGTATTTTTGCCTTGCGCAAAAAGCTTGTGACTGCGCATAGATAGAAATGAAACTAGCATGGCACAAGCGTAAACAACTGGTGAACGGACGTGTTGATGGCGCAGTTATATGCACAATGCAATTGCTGATCAGATTTGAAAGTATTGTCAGGAATATTTCCTTGATAAGATAAGATTGATTAAAAATCTCTTTAGTGCTTGTAGCAATATTCTAGATTCTAAGAGATTGTAATAAAATTCTTTACCAGATGAACTTGAAATAAAATACTTGATCAGCCGGGCTGCGGCCAGGGCTAAAAAGCCCTAGTTTAAAGTTGTTCTATTCTCAGTGGTTTCACAATCTTGTTTCAAACCAAACACACAACACAAACAATTCACAACCAAAAATATCCAACAAGAATTGCAAGACTCTAATGGGTCTGCTCTGTTTGACTGCCAGGGATGAACTGACCAAAAATATTTCTGGGGGAAAGAAAAAGGGAGATGTCCTTGTGGACGTTTCAGTTGAATCTGGGAATCTGTCCTTGGAGGACAATCTTTTCTGAAGGATGTTTTCTCAGAAGCAAAGAAAACCCTGTAGGAACTGGAGGTCAACTGGTTTCCCCAGGAATTCTTTCAGGGGTTAAGGGGCAAGTTTTGAAGGCTACAAAACTTGCCTCTGAAACCCTGAAGCTAGGAATTTTTACTTCTAGCTTTATTTCCCTTCTAACTTTATTTCCCACAAGTATGTCCAGAAACTATTCACAGAAACAGGATTTATTTATGTGTTTTGGGACACCCAGTAAATTTGCCAAGATGAAAATGGGATGATACAGTTGAATTTAAAGGGGCCAGGAAAAATAGTTGACTTAGGGAGGCCATCAACATGGCCTTGAAAGAGTGACTCGTTGGGAACAGTTTTATGAATTCAGATTGACACAGTATTGAGAAAGAGAAACAAAGTACAATACTGTATTTAAGGATATTTATTTCGTGCGAGTTGCCCGGAAATGTAGGGAATGCGCTTTTTCCTCTTCCTGAGGAGAAAAATCCGTCCAGTTTTTACGTGGTGACCGTTTCTGCAGAATTCTTGAAATTGCATTTCTCTTGCTGCCGGAACGTATTTTACGCTTGCTCATATGTTCAAACATTGTTTCGGTGGCATACCTGCTTTTATACTGCCTTCGCAAGTTGCAACCATTTTTCAAAGATTGGGAATATAGAACGAATTTTCCGAAACTTCTGAATTGAGATTTTTGAGATGGAACTCGAGTCGGCGACTCAGCTTTTAAAGTGCTCAGAATATTTGTGCTTGAAAATGAGTCCAAATTCATCTGGTCAATCAAGGCGAAATTGGTCTGCTTCCAAGGTCTTGGGCTTCCGTAGAATTGCTTATGTGCTTCCCTGGACCATCAAGATGCCAGTGGACTTTATATTGATGCAGCATTTCTTACATTTTTCTGTCGGTTGTTTCTAGGAGCGACAGTGGGCGTCGGTATTGACCCTGGATGGGGTTTTCGTAACCTTTGGCTGCCATCCCCATTGGGTCGCGGATTTTGCCGACGAGTGTCGTGACGCCATGATCAAAGCACTCAAGCATCCGAGAGTGATTGCCGCCGGGGAATTCGGACTGGACTACTGTGTGTGAGTTGATGAGCGGGAATACATTTCAAATGGTTTTCGACTTGCGGAAATTGATGCCGAATTTCCGATGCTTGATGGTAGGCGGAAGACTGGGAACAACCCCGACAAACCTTTGCAGCAAGCTGTATTCAGGGACCAGTTGCAGATTGCGCTGGACGCCAATAAACCCATTGTGATACACTGCAGGGAAGCTCACGAGGATTGCCTCCGGATAATGATTGAGGTACGTGATGGATTACATTTATCACACACACACTCACACAAGGTCGAGTTGGCTCGAGGTCAAGTTTTTGACATGGTCCATGGATTCCTTCTTTCCAGTTTCCTTCATCTTTAAAAGTATCCCTCTTGATTTATTTTTTAAAACCAGATGGTTCCGGAATACTGGAAAATACATCGGCATTGCGTTACGAATTCCATGGAAGAAATGCAGGAGTGGATGGACGCCTTTCCAAACTGTTATTTCGGATTCACCAATTTCATAACTGCTCCGAAAAGTCGACCTGCTCACGACTCTGTGCGAAATATTCCTCTGGAACGGATTATATTGGAAACCGATTCGCCTTACCATTTTCCCCATGTGGTGAATATTCCGGGACGGCCTTATTCTCAGCTGACATCATTTTCCAAGAGGGCGCATGACCTATATTGAACTTTGTTTTTAATGAATTTATCCACTAGTTGAACAACCCCAAGCCGGCGTTGTCGCATCCTGGAATGGTCCTTCACGTGGCAGCACAAATCGCATGTCTCAAAGGTGTGACTCTGGAAAAGGTTGTACGGACTTGCAGGCAAAACACGCGAGATTTGTACGGCATTTGATGATGACGAGGAAATGGATCCTAGCTGCTGGTTATAATCTCTTCGCTATACGGACGTGCATTTTTGTGTACATGAAGTGTTTTGTTTTTGTTGGTGTATATTTCTTCGTCTCGCGCGAGTGCAGGAGATCCCGAAGAAAAAGTCCCGTGAAACCAATTGCGTCGCTATTCATCGATTAAATGCATAATCTGGTATGCCCTATTATGAAGGGATCAAGTTTTGTGGACGAGCGAGCAAGCTTATCGGACGTTTCGGGACATCGTGGATAAATGATGCCCGGTGATGAAAACTTTTTCTTTCGTTTGACCGCAATGACGCCTTGCTGAATTTGTTGGTTTTTTTTTTTTTTTCTTCAATTGGCCATTGTGATGAGAATGGCATTGTTCTGGGCTCGTAATCACTGCGCGGCTGTTCGCGCTCGTTTTCTCGATGCGCAGGAGTGATCCGCGTGTTATTTCGAGGAGAAGAAGAGATCGTTGATCTTGATGATTCAAATGGAGCGCACTCGAATTTTCTTGGACCAGAGAACTTGTGTTGAATTTTTCCTGCACTCATTCGAGAATTCTTATGCGTGGAATGAAGGACACAGGAAAGCGATTCATTTCGTTGAGTGAAAATCCTCCGATTACAGCACGGGGAAGCTGACGCTCAACTGAATCTGGTAAACGAAGGAGTATTTCATCCCGACAGAAAAGTGCATTTGGTGTTCGCAAACGGACGTTGCGGTTTCCCCGACTCTCCGAATGAACTTTGATTTTACGAGAACCTTGAAGCGTTATTTACGGTTTGGTTGAGGAAGCCGAGCATCAGTTGATTTTAGTGTCGCTCGTTTACCGGAGACTGTGTTAATTCAGCTGTCGCCTTCAACAGAGATCGTCTCATTCGGCGTATTGAAAGGAAGATGAGAGGGCGCGCTTGAAAGAATGAACGGTTGGAAGAGCGAGGAGAAGAAAAAAATGAAATGAAGGATCGACTGAATGCGTGTTGAGCACTTGAAAAGACGACGTCGCGCCTGGTTCCTGTCGAGGAAAAAAAATGACTGACTGGCTCCGGATCCAGCATTAGGGCGGAGGATGATGCGCAAGCCCGAAGAGTTACTTCTCATCGCGCCATTCTCAGTCGAAACAGGGTTCGTCCTCAAGTTCTCTTGAGTGACGACTTCTTGAATTATCCAAGCTGAGGACGTGGGGAACATCTTGTGTGCTGGTTGCGTGAATTATGATAATGACGATACACGACATGCGATCTTGCTGGTTATTCTCGTTCGTCTTTCCGAGGGATGGTATCCCTTAGTACAGGATACTCTCGGCTTTGCGCTACTGGAAGACTTTCAGAAAGAAGTGAAATTGGACCTGAGCGAGTGATCGCGATTCAAGAACAATGACTTACAGCCACTAAGGACGCGTTTCAAGATTGAGAGTGTATCACGAGATGACGAGACAGCTTATTGATACAGACTTGCGATGCACTCATCACTGTGTATTGTGTGTCGCTTGTGCGCCTGATGCCTGGTGAATATTGGGGCGGGGGGGGGTTTATATACTGTAGCTGTAAGACGACCCGTATAAGATTTTTATTTTGGGTGTTGACACGGAGTTCCGACGGTGGATATTTGCGAATGCCCCGTTATCCTTCGTTTATTTATGTTTATTCCATTTTCAATCTCGACTCGTTCGATCCTCCTCAGCGGGCGGGTGAAATGAAACGCTGGCTCCGTCCCCTTTCTCTCTCTCTCTCTCGCCCTGGGGTTGGCGAAAACAAACCGGGCCCCATTTCCGCGTGCAGTACTGCTGCTTGCTATCCATCCGGCTCTTTTTCCCGCTCAACTTTCTGCTGTCTCTGCAGCTGATAGCGAGAGTCGTCGTCTTCATCACACGGTATATATAGTCGACGACGCAGCTTCCGTCACTTGGCGTTTATTCTCGAGACACATAACCGTCCAAGATCCGCTCCTTCTTTCTTTCTTTCTCCCAACTGTACTGTATTCCCTTCCCTTGCCTCCTTTATTCCTGCTTCCGCCTGTTTATTTTTCGGTGGGCTGAGACTTGCGCGCAGTTCGTGGCGCAGACCCGTTCTGCTCAGATGTGCAACGGAAGCGTGTAAACACTGTGCCATTATATAGGCCCTGGCGGTGGTGGTGTCTGATGTAAAGATCCAAGTGCTGATGGAATCATCATTGTGCAGGCCGATTTTTTAAATTTATGATTTTCACGCCTACTTACATGTGAGCATCACATGCTGGGATATAGTTCGACGTTTTCTTGAAAGATCCTTGCATAATTGACATTAGCATATTCACACAGCTGTATAGGATTTGCTTTTTCTCACATCGCTCATCATTTAACTGCGAAAGGTCGTGTATGCTGCTACAATATAATATCGTTTAATCAAAGGTAAATTTTTGATCCTGGTGTTATTCCTATTGCGCATAGCTTCGCATATACAGCATAAGCAAAAGAGGTAAAAATACCGTTTTACCAAAAGAGATAAAAAGACCTTGAGGCAGAGAATGGGAAAAATACACAGAAGTCTCCTAAAATCTCAAGGTAATAAGAAGCATATCACGAGCAGAAACCAGGCTTTGGATGATTTTTTTGAAGATAAAAGAAAAAAAATGAAATGAAAAGTGTTTTTCGAAGAATGGACTTGGTTTTTTATTCATAGCAAACAAAAAATTATTGAAAAATTTTGGAAATCACAGAAACTGTAGGAAGTATTGTTCTAAAAACCAAAATATTTTCAATTTCTTGTCGAGAATGAAAAATGTTCAACATAAGGTTGTCACATGGATGGAAAGTGCGTGCCAAAACTGGAAAGTTTTCACGTACTGTCTTGCAGTAAATCTAAAAATTTTCAAAAAAATCTAAAAAAAATCCCAGAACCTTAAACTTGGATGAGCTAAGTTTTAATTTTTGTTTCAATTTTGTACCAAGACTTATAAGTACCCAAGGTCAATCAGGAATGGAACATCCCTTGTAAAGATATGTTAAGCTTTTTGTGCATAAAATTTAGCATTACAGGAAGTTTGAATCTGTAATATTAATAAATAATTGAGCTGAGCTTTTGAATTTAGAGAAGGCGATTTTTGAAAAAAGAAAAATATCTTTGAGTTGATTCTGCTGTAATTTGGGGAACTTGGACTTCCTAATGAATAAATGCTCTTCACACACAATTCTTGTAGGTCTCAACTGATAGTGACGTAAGAATAATGAGATTAATATGCTTCTAAGGGAAGTATATTAGAACAAAATTAATAAATATGGGAATCGTATTTCGCATTTTTAATTTTTCCTATAATATTCCATCAGAATAAGTTTAAAATGCAGGAAATTCTCCCCAAATATGTTGTAGAGTACTTCAGAGCATTGATTAACTTTTCCCCACAAAATTCCCGTCCTTGCATGCTCAAAGAATCATACGAATCTCATGGTAACAAATGTTCCTTTCAAATATTCAAACACATATTTTCTCCCTTGCTGTAAAAAATATGCTAATTTTTGGAAGAAAATAATTCGACATTAAACTTTTTAAAATTTTCATTTCAAAATTTTATGAGAGTGACATTTTTGTATTGGAAAGAAGGATGAGGGAAAATAGTTTCAAGTTCAGTTTGTCCTGCTGAAACTGCTCTCCTTTTTTTTAAATCTCACGCTGTTGGACAAGACGCTTGATACAAATGGAAAAAGGTTTTCACTTTGGAAGAGATATGTTTGCTGGCCTTTTTCAGAAAGTGTAATGCAGATGGTACCCTGCAATTCAACCCTAATCCGTTGCTGGGCAAGGGTAAATTCGCAAGACGATGTCAAATTTGATGCGTTATGCATAACATTTTCCGTTTTTGGCATCAATTTTGATGTTTTGTAGCTCTCTGCTGGTTGAATTATGGGGCAGAGGTTAAATTGCAAGTTAACATTTCAGCGAATTTTGCCATGGAATTGCGCAGGATGGTCATATTGCTGGGCATCAAATTGTGAGGTACCACCTGTAGTATAGTTTTGCATCAAGTTCAAGTCTCTTTTCCAATGGTAGCCAAATGAGTGCAAAACATGGACCTGACTTGGACATTGGATTAACTTTTGAAATTCATATGGGAAATTATTAAATGCATTGAAATGGTGGTGTGCACGGAATTTCCTTTTATATTCATGCTATCATCTCCGTCAGCTTCGTAATACTGTAATATAAATGTACCACTCAGTTCCTTTTCCCTTCTGAAAAAAATACTGCACAAGTGTCGCGAAGGAGTATGAAAAGTACATTTTGAATGTCTTGAAACGATGGTGCACTGCAGGCGACAAACACGTTGCACCAATGTGGTGTCTGTTATTCTGTTTAATTTTTAATCATGGTGTGCATTTTGGGAAAAGTGTGTCAGTCCCACTGCAAGACCCCAGCATGCCTGCCCTTGAAGGTGAGATTTTCTCGAATAGATTTGTTGGTTTCGAGCAACATTATCATCAAACTCAAAGGGTTGCTCGAGTATCCTCACAAATGAAGGACTGGCTCACCTATGTAACATGTGTCAGACGTCAGACCTGATTATATGCGCCTGAAATAGAGATAAGAAGGAAATTTTATAGATAAACTGTATATGCTGTGTCAAGTATTTACTTGTAGTACTGTACAGTGAGGCCCCAACATGTGAAAGCCCTGAAATACAGTTGATTTTACTTGAGATTTAATATTTAAAAAAAAAAGTCCAGACATGTGAACACTCTGGATGAGACATTCTAGAAATTCTTTTTCTTTCAAAATTTCAATATCTCAAACAGTTGTAAACTTTCTAAAAACTTGAAGGAATGCATCCACTTACAGGGTTGGCCAAAAGATGAACCTTTTTTTTGCTGAAAATATCTTAAAAGCCAACTGAGCTGTGGCAATGACAAAAATGAAACCTTGTTCAATCCCTTTTCCAAAGGGTGCGTGGTTTTATGGTCCCAAGTGCCATGGCGTGGTCAAAAAAACCATTTGAATGAGAACTTTCCAAAGAGAAGTTGTCAGGCAACTCATATAATACGATGCTGTTCTTCAGAGATTTTTGTTGTAAAAGAAATAAATACTGTAGTGTGCAGGACCAGAAATTCAACCAGCAAACCTCATGCTGCCTTCAAGAAGATGCAGATATTCCCAAAATGTATGAGGTACATGGGTTTCAGAAGTTGAAATAAATGCACAGTTGAATGTTGCTCCAATGGTGGAGGGAGTTGCCTGACAAATTTTGTTTGGGAAAGTTTTAATTTAAATGGTTCTTGTAACAATGCCATACACTACAGTATATGGCTCTTGGAATCATAAGACGAATAGCATTCAAAGAGGATTGAAGGAGCTTCCACGTGTCAATATTTCATGATCAAAGCTTAATTTGCTACCAAAGTGTTATTGAAGCTCAAAATCAGTTCACTCTCTTTATGGCCCACCCTGTATGAACAGTGAACACAATGTTATTTATCATGATAAAAAGGCTAATTTCCTTCTTTTAATTTTGGCTGTTTTTTCGAGACTGTGTACGGTACACCAATGTGCGTGCATTATTCCTTGTCAGACTCCTTTTCATGCCTGTTGAGGGCGGATTCTGTTTAGTCTTTTTCCACACAAATGCTTTCTCAAGTTTAAGTGCAAGAAAACCATTTTACAGTACATGCATTTTTAGGGACTTTTCTGTTCGCTTTTCCCAAGCTTTCAGTGTTTGAAACGGTTCCCATTCATTGAAGGCTATGGGAAAATTAGGTGAATGTTCTTCCATTGGGACACTGTCGGACAAGCAGTAACGTCCACATTTCCGGGCCCCACTGCTCCAAGTAACTCATGTGTCTGATGAGATATTATCAGAATCTTTTTTTTTCATGGGCCTGAAAAGCCATGTATGGGACCTATGGACTAAGAATTCTAATTGATTGATTTGTTTTTCTTTCACATACTCATCGTTCTCGTGGAAGGCGTGAGAGATGCAGATGCGACGTGGTGTGGGTTCCCTGGTCAACCTGCCAATGGGTCTGTCGTTTCGTTGGTCCCGGCCTACTTGCCACAGGAGATGGTGCAGTATCAGTGCAACCCTGGGTACATTCTGTTTGGCTCAAAGACCCGGCGCTGTGCAGAGAATGGCACCTGGCTTGGCGACATGCCCCACTGTGGTCAGCAGGCTATAGCTTCAATATTTTCTCGCTGCATAAATTCAACGTATACATATACACACGTATGCAGTCATCATTACCCACATTCAGCTCCAAACGAAACGAATCTATCACGTGTCTTCATATCCTAGCGAGAATAAGTTGCTGAGTGTTGAGATGTTTCTTCAATTGAAAGAGTGATGAATTTGAACTTGTTCTTTCTTGCTGCACGGCAGAAGCAAATGCCACTTCAAAGTACCGTATTTTTTTTTTTAATATTTTTCTAGAACATTTCACTGCAGAGAATGCAAAAAATATTTCACCAACCCCCTTCATTGTATCTCCTTAATTGATCATGTGTTGCTTCATTAATTTGGATAGAGAGCAACTTGGCAACCGGCAGAAGTGCCCACCAATCGCAGACCTTGTATGACTACACGGCCAACAAGGCTGTGGACGGTGATCCCGAGACTTGCAGCTTCACGCCTCGAAGCCAAGGCATGGACGGCAACAAGTGGTGGCAACTCGACCTCGAAGCCCTGCACGATATCTCCGCTGTGGGCATCACCATGACCCCAGGTGAGTACAGTTTGGGAAGGCGATGTCAGTACAGTATGCATAAGCCCGGTTTGCCATCCCTCTGATGTTTCATGGCTCCGTCCATCAGGAGTTGAAGTGATGCTTGACGGTAGTTGTACAGTACTAAATTATGGCTGAAAAGTTGGCCCTGTTCTTCCAGTATAGTATAGGAGCCGCCAGGGCATACTGTCCAGTCACAGGTAAATTGTCTCTGATGACAGGGCATGCTCAGGGGTGCTGTTTTCTGCCTCAACAAAAGCCCAGGCATGATGAATTCTCCCACGTGGGATGCAAGCCCTCGATAGGTAGGATGCACTCTCCCAGGTAGGTTGGACTCCCGTAGGTAGGATACAATTTCCCACAAAAACTGTACCAAAACTTGGCATATGGACAATGATTGTCTTCCACTGTGGCTTCAAAATCCTGGTAATCCCTTTGGTGCATATTCGATAGATTATTGTCTCTCTGCTGGGTTGACCCATTCCAACCCTTTGTCACCACTTTTGGTGGGTAATCAGGGTGTCTTTCAATCGCATGGAAGATATGAACTTTCAGTTCTGCTGAGAAAAAAAAATTGACCCTAAGCAATTATGAGGTTGGATGTTTCCAAAGGATTTCAAATTTTAAAATTGTACACATGTTGAGTTCTGCTGTGAAAATCAAAGAAACAATTCTGAACAAGTTTGTCATAGGATGCCTTCAAAACTTTTTCAGAATTCCAAATTGTATAGATTTTGATTTCTGCTGTACATAAGAAACAAATCAATCAGAAGAAGTATTGTATGATGTAAAATATTTTCAAAATGTTAAAAAAGTATACATTCGGGGTTCTTCTGAGAAAATAGAACATATAAATCCTAAAATAGCACTCTCCTCCACATAGGAGGCACTCCATCCCAAAACTTGCACCAAAAACTGGCATGCAGACAAAATAACATCTCACTTTGTGGCTTCGAAATCCTGGTAATCCCTTTGGCCCCTATTCAATTTCAATAGATTGAATATGTGGGTTGAGTCTTAGCAACCAATTTTTACCAGATTTGGTGAGTCTTCAGGGCGTCCATTAATTGTATACAAGAGAAACAAATATATTTGAAACTTAGATAAAGGTTTCCAACCATTTTAAAATTTCAAATTGTTTACATTTTGTGTTCTGTTTGGAAAATCAAACAAATCAATCTCAAACAGGCATCAGGTAATATGTTTCAAAACATTTCTATTTTTTCATTTGTATACATTTTGAGTTCTTAAGAGAAAATCAAATGAACCAATCCTGAATTGGGAGAAATTAGGAGAAAAATTGGCTATTTACTCAGCTAACTTCCAGCTAATTGTCTTCCATTCGTAACCTTCAGCATAACAGTGACCTGAATAATACGTGTAAGGAACAACGAGCCTCAATCAAGTTGAGGCTCAAGAAGAGAAGAAAAAAAAATCACGCAGACATTCAAAAGCTCGCCATCTTTAATGGTAATACAGAGATGCATTCAGAAGGGAATCCAAATTGTAGGGATATCGATTCTACCTGTATAGTTCTTGTATACTTCCAATTGATAGCTGCGTTGTTGATTGGAATTATTGATCAGCAACTGCTTTTTCTGTTGTTTGGTCCTTTTGTCTGTTTCACTTGTTTATTTTGACCCAGCTTATCTTTTTGTGCATTGGAATTAACCACTTCATTACTTCCAATATCTTGGCTAACCATGGATGAGAACCTTTATCGTTGTCTCACACAATGAGTGCTTTCATAATTAACCATCAGCTGTTGTAATGCATGAACTTTGGTTGTTGTTGTGGCCTTTCAAGAATGGTTACGTTGAGATGATACTGTTGAGTACAGTTACCCGAGGCGAGAGAAAAAAGCCACGGGATCCTATTGTCAGTGTTTTAAAATACAAACACAGCAAGTGAACTTGCACAATTTGGACCCTAGCAAAAATCCTGAGCTCAGGAAATTGAATTATTGAAGCATCAATAAAGCTGCGAACCCTGTTTAATTCAATTTTTCCTCTAGTCAGTGGAGAAATGGAGCATTGCATTTCCACTCTGTTTTCACATCAATGCACTATTTCTGAATGATGGAATGAACTCATCCACCCTCTTTGCCCTTTCATTTTGCATATGGTAAATTATCTTAACCTGTATTGCGGTGTACGTATGTACCTTGAAAAAGACAGATTTTCGTTGGAAGGATACAGTTTAGAAGCTTACATTCTGAGCTTGAAATTTTAACTTTCATAACTTTTTCAACTTTGCCGAGGAAGCTTTCAACGACGGCTTCTCTGTTTGTTCTAACCCTTCGTCAATATTCATTCATGTATAAAATATTGCACGCCATTTTTCTGAGCTGATACATTTTCGGCAGTTGGTTCCGAAAGGGGTATCCCAGTGGATGGCTCTTATCGTGATGGGCGATTCATTATAATTCTAGGCAGTTGTGGAATAAAAATGAAGTTTTGCATTTTGAATAACCTAAAAATTCGTGGGTCATAACATCGTCATGCTACGTCCTCGTCCAAGTATGCGATATTGAATCTCTCGTTATATCCTCGTATCGTATGGTCCAAGTTGCTGGCTACCTTTATTTTTGTATTCTATATACAGTACAGTATCAGTAAATACGTCATGATGGGCGTATGAATGAATGTATACTGCATATGATGATGATGATGATGATGTTGATGATGAGAGTTGGAAACACGTACGTGTGCAGACACCCTGCAGGAGTTCGGGATCTACGTCATCAACAAGAAGGCGAGTGGGGAGATCGAGTTCAAGCACTGCGCAGATTTCCGTGGCACTTTCCGAGCCCAGAAAGCCCTGTTCAAGTGCAATGCTGGACTGGGCCAGCAGGGCCAGTACATCCACATCAAGGACGAGCGGATGAGGGACGAGTACTTTGGCTTGTGCGAAGTGGAGGTTTTTGCTCGTCAAGGTGAGTATACCGCCATCTGCACAGAGCAGTACCGTACTTATATAAAGTCCTGTACTGTAAGTACTGCTGATGTATAATGCTTTTGTTCAATGACTGCTGCTATATGACTATAGTGGCGTACTATATTAGATCAGTTGATTGATTGTTGGAGCATCATGCAGTAACAGTCAAACCTGTCTAAATGGAATTTATAAAAAGGGACGAGCAACCGAATTTGACTTGGGAAGCAGATTCAAACTGGGCGTGAAACGATCATTTTGGTTGTGGCAAGGATAGACGAATTTTTGCAAGAAATTGAAAATGGTGATGGGTGACAGTCTGGGCCTCAAATTGCCTCTGAAATGAGTTGACAGAGGAAGGGATGCTGAACTTGTCGGAGGCAGGGGTTCATTTTGCTCAATAATGAGTCTTTAATAGCTTATTCTTTTCAAATTACATCATCATGGGCCACTTTTTCATTGCTTTTATCTTTCTGGCGTCAAGAAAATAATAGGTATGAAAGGCTTCAGAAAAGTCGAATTATCCTATAGTTTGAGAGGAAACGGGTAAGAGAGGAGTTAGAGAGGGCTTCCATGAATTATTCTCAAAGAAATTCCTGAATAAGGGAATTGGCAAAATGTTCGAATTATTGGGAGTTATTTCAA
This sequence comes from Notodromas monacha, assembly GCA_905338405.1. Lineage (NCBI taxonomy): Eukaryota > Metazoa > Arthropoda > Ostracoda > Podocopida > Cyprididae > Notodromas > Notodromas monacha. Next base: position 16,567 of record CAJPEX010000784.1, read on the forward strand.
CTTTTATTCAGGTTCAGGGCTAGTGAAAATGCTTCCATAGTTCATCCTTTCCGATGTGCTAATCCTCGGAATGAATAAACAATACTGTACCAATGAAGTCATGCATGACCCGCAGAAAATAATGATTGATGAATAAGTGAACTCGATTGGCAGGTTGAAACATTTCCTTCGTCGTTATCGTGATGAGGTCTCGATCCACAGGGCCCCACTATTAATGTTTCATACAGTATGTATACACTATATGAATTATTATGATTATTACGTAGATCAAGTGCCTTGCGGAGACCCGGAACAGCCGCTGCACAGTAGCGTCAACAGGACCGGGTTTCGAGCAGTGTACGGGTGTTCACCGGGCTTCCAGATCCAAGGACAGGCAGTCAGGGATTGCCTGCTGTCGGGCCAGTGGACGGGCCAGGCACCGGTCTGTCGTCAAGGTGAGTGGTGCTGCTCGTCTCGGAGTCTTGGCACTGGTGGGACGAACCCGGGTAATTCCATTGCAGCACTTAATGTACCATCGCCTTATTACTGTACATCAGTGTATTGTCTATTGAAATCCCAGCAATGATGGCTCCGGTCACCACCATCATCAATAATATCAAACATGAATCTCTCACTCTCTTGAATCTCCGCATGAATATATATATATACAGAGGTTACATGTCCTGGACCTCCACCGAGAGTCGCCAATGCTGTTCATCACTTGCAAAAGCAACGAGGTAACTTTAAAAATGGAGCAGGCAGAAAAGTGGCTGTGTACCAGTGTTTACCGGGATTCAACATGCACCAAAGTGGGTCCGCACAACTTTTTCCACTCTTCTATTTGTTGTCCATTCGATGGTGGCATGATGTGCATGTGGCAGAACAATCATGGAATGCATCAGACGCATATATTGATCAGTACAGTATGTATACAGCAGTGGTTATAGGATCAACGGACTATAACACACAACCTTTCACATCTTCTGTTGTTGTTGTTGGTGCTATTGTTTTCAGGATGGATGGAATGGTGTATGACTATGAGGCTTGGCTTATGTCTGTGCCAAACAGAACCTTGATATTTCAGAAAACCACATCCCCCGAATTGTGTACAATGCTGCATCCTGCATGAAGCAAAGTTAAAGCACGTAAAGGGGTCTGAAATTGGGGATTGCTAGTGGAATATGTGTTATTACAGTACCTGCATGTTTCATGACAACATGCCGCACTTTAGAGCATTTCTCTCATAGAAATTGGTCAGTAAGACCAAAAAAGCAGTTGTTGAACCTGTTTACATATATTTTTTGGCCAGGATACCCATCCGTTATTGAAAGTGCCTAGTGAGAAATCCATAATACTGCCTTTTTCAACTCCGGGTAATATCTTTGTGTGAACTCACTGCACCAGCAGAGGAGTGATGGCAAAAGTATGCTGCCTTGCATTCCACTTTTTCATTTTCTCAGTCAGCTTGCATGATGATTTTCATGGGATCTTTGGCACGTCCGAATATTGCACTGCTGAACAGGTTCTCACGCAGACATGCAGGTTATCCGATCTTGCTTCATCGGGCCGAGTTACTGTACATTTCCATAACTTTGGTTCTTGAATATTATTTGGTACGAGTTACAGTACATTGCCATAACTTTGCTTCTTGAATAATTGGCTGTACTTTCGTGGAACATATCACTAGCGTTTCTGCTGGTCTCGGTATATATGCACAGATGGTAGCTCATCGTCGTCTTCGAGGGTCGTGTCGACCTGCGGCGAAAACGGGCAATGGACGAGTGCGAGCAGCAGGATTGCTTGCTTGCCGGCATCATCATCGTCATCATCTGCTAGTGCTGGTGGTGGTGACGGAAACAAAGAACCTGTCTGGATGGGCCACGGAAGCCAGCCTGGGCATCACCAGCAGGTGATGATCAACGACCAACTGCCCGAGTGGACATCATCGCAGCAGGCTGATGATTGGGCCAGCACTCCATCATCGGCTCCTGCTGCTGCTGCTGGACCGGGCCACCATCAGCACACACCCAGCCACGCCGTGACCCACGATGCCCTGTTTGGGGTCCTCGTGTCCACCGCTGCCGTGCTGCTGGTCATCCTGGTCTCTGTCCTCGTTTGCTGGAGGGTGTGAGTCCATTTCCTCTCGGTGTTTCCAAGAATACAGTACATGAATACCCAACATGCATACAGCGATGAGACCCCAATAACATGCGGACGTAATTGGTTCATCAAGTGTGTCCCTAAGTTGAAATGACCCCAAGTTGAGTCTTGTCCTCCCATAGACTTACACATAGACTTATACATTTAAATTGGTGTTTCATGGAAGAAATATTCATCAGAATTTGATGGAAAAATTTTCTGTATGGGATAGTTGATATTGATTCAGTGATTATCTTTCAACTCAATGAGAGCATTTGGAGCTTTGAACACTCCACCCTCTGCTCAGTAAAATTTAAATTTTTGCAACTGTAAAAATGACATTCAAGTCACAAATAGAGAATGAAATCCCTCGTCTTTGCTGGAGGTAATTTTTTTAATTAGCTGAATGAATGGGAAAATGATGGCGGAAATATCAAAGAACTTTTCTTGCATAGATCTTTGGGTTGGAAATATGTGTTTTGTACAATTAAGCCTCATAAAAGCAATTTTTCCTGAAACTTATTTGTGATTTTATCATGCAATGTCCTCATGTTGAGTCAGTGTCCACATGTTGAGACTTTTAAATGCACTTTCTATTGGTGAATAAATGTCCCTATGTCAAATTGTCCGCATGTCAACAAGGTGTGGGGTAGTGGGAAAAACTCAAAATTGGATGAATTTTTGTTCAATTCAGCATGTGCGTTGTCAGGTAGTCAAATGTAAGTAAGTTTCATTATGATATGAAATAAAGAAATGTTTTCTTGAATGCGTAATAAAAATGTATTAAATAGTTGATTTAGTCAAGAGTGGATTACCGTATACTGTATACATTACTGAACTGGAACACCTGGGTGCTCGTCTAATTATTCGAGTGAATACCGAATGGATATACAATATGCAGATTCTGTATTCATAATAGATGGATGCACAAATAGATTTTCGAACCAGGTCATCACCACAGAGTTTTCCAGCCGGTGCTGGGCTATCTGGATTCTGTCAATTAATTGAGTGGGACCACAATGCTCTGCTTCCCGAACATTAACCGTCTTGGACATGTTCAACAGATATCCGAAGCTGCTTCGGGAACGGCACAAGTCTCTCCGGCGAACCCGATCTAAGCTGATTTTGCCTGCAGGATTCTTTTCTCGACATTTGCCAGAGAACGGTGGGGATGTTTCAAAAGATTCACACCAAAAAAAGTACTGTAAACCTAAATGGGTTTTTTCGAATTAAAGAAACGGTCGCCTAACAATAAAAGATGCATCTATCTATACCCAGCAACTCTATTCAATTCGACGTCGTACGATATGACTTTTCTTTTTCTCGATCTGTAAATTAATGATCCACGAAACAAAATTGTTTACGTAGACATTCTTGTCAGAATCATCCACGAAATCAATTTTCGTATCTCCAACGGGGGTTTTCAGGATATTTATTCTTTCAAGTGATGTATAACTATACCCATGACCCGAACTTGGTGATCCTGGAAGAAGCTACTAGCCCTCAGCAGCCAAGAAATAACTGCAGGATACAAATTCTCTTTATAGAAAATTATTGAGGCTTGGATAATTTTCTCTGGCTTATATACACAGTACAGTACTTCGGGTATAACTGTATATAAGCACAACTCATCTCCAGCAGCTATATATATAGGCGGTATACGGATTATCTCATCCTCAAGCAGAAACACTACCGTCTTCCTACTACATGGACCCCGATTCGTCCTCGTCGTCGTCCATGATGGTGGCATCGCAGCTGGCGTCCCACGCCGAGTTGTCCGGCAGCAATAACATGATCTACGACGTGCCGTGTGGGAGTCAGCAATCTCTCGAGGCCAAATACGCCAACTTGCGCACTCCCTTGAAGACCTTCAACACGACGAGGAAACTCGAACAGACGTATGCCAACGTCTCATCATCCCGAGTAGTTCCCTTTGCCAGTGCGAGCCAACCCGCAGGAGATGGATCATCATCATCATCATCATCAACAGCAGCAGCAGCAGCAACTGATGGCGGTGGTGGAGGTGCGGACGTGGATGATCGCAAGTTGGATGCTCTGTACACATTTGTTGACCGGGGAGCTAAACTCAAGGTGACTATATATGCTTGGTTGATGGAGTGTTGCAATCATGGATCATGTCCATTCGTGGCACATATAGTACAGCTGCCGCGCTTGTGTGCAATTTATTGCTGCTGGTGGATCCTTGCATGCTCAGATATATGGGGCGATAAACACCATTGCACAGCTTCTTGTTTGTTTTGTTTTTTATGGTTTCGTTTGTTTGTGCTGCCGGTATATGCACACGTGATGATAATTGCAGGCATACAGTACACTCCGTGCACTGTCCTGCATGACATCTGTTGGGCTGTATCCGCAGTATACGTTGATTTGTGCATTATATGCTGCCTAATAAACTACGATGCGGAAATGCAGGCGATGCGAGCAGACGGAAGGCTGGTGCAAGTCGGCCACGGTCAAAGGACGAGGACGAGGACATCAGTGTCGACATCTGCTGGAGGCGAAGACACTTGCGAGTCATCCTCGTCAGCTGCCGCAGCACAGGGGTCGCTGTCGAAGCTAGAGCAACACGGCCGAATTGATGTCGACGACGACGACGATGGCGATGATGAGAACTCCGCAGTGGCAGCAAGGGCAGGTCAAGGACATGCGTCGGGAAACGAGTACCAATCCCTGGAGGAGGTGCACAGCAGCAGGAGCCAGCATCATGATCGGCAGCAGCAGGCCAGCATGTCGCATTCGCCGACTGCTGCTCATGTCAGCAGCGACGATCGCGTCATCGTCTACGCCCAACTGGACATGACGAGGAAAGCCGGCAAAGGACTCCTCACCTCATCCAGCACTGACCTCGTCTCATCATCATCCGACCGGATCTTTGGCCGAGAAGACAAGGTCGTCTACACGAATTTGAGGCCACTTCCCCCGATCCCGGCTCCTGCTCCTGACCACCACCGCTTTATTGCATCACCAGCACCAGCAGATGACAACGACAATGACGACGCACACACAGGCTGTTGAAATGTGTACATCAACTTTCTCTCCAAATTGGTTCACTGCATGTACACATATTCAGACAGACATGCATGAGTGTGTGTCCACTGCACATATTTGACTGTGCTGCAGTGGAAAAGATCCCTAACGCGTGTGTATATATATGCATCACTAATGCAGCCTGTCATAACTGGATGAATGTTTAGAGGGTCCATGTCCTCTAAACACTGGCCATGTTTGATATGAATCAGAATGAAGTTGACAAATGCAGTAGACCCTTGATGCTGCTCCTCAACAACACAATGGTTAACAAGCGTTTGTCCTCATAAAAAAACATCCCTTGGTTAACGAATCAAAATTTGGTTAACAAAGCAAGCATTCCAAATTCAGCTTTGACACTCAACTGCAAGGTAAAATTGAATTTATGTTCCAATAGACAACTCATCAGAAAGAAATATTTTTAGGCAGACCGAATAATGCTCCAAAAACATTTTGAAAAATAGGGCTGTTCAAAAGCAAGTCAGTTGATGTGTGTATGCCACGGATGTTCCATGCTTTGAGAACAAGCAGTTGAGCAAGTGATCAGTCCAGCTGTAAGAAGCTGTGCACGAAAGCACCTTTTGAACAGATTTTTTTAGTTGTTCCAAATGTTCAACTGGCAAATGCGTTCTTTTCTTACACCGTTGTAAAATTAACATTTCATTTTTTGGCGACACTAATCCTACTCACAGTAAGTGTTTTTCTGGTTGTCAATCTTTTTGAATGCTTTTTCAATCAATCATGCTTCCTTAAAAGCCTAAACAAAACTTTTTTTTAAATTACACGGGATGCTGCAGTAACTGTTTTGGAATGGAGTATGGTCCTGAATTCTTTTGGTTTAATTTGCAATGGTTTTCTTGGTCAAGTACAACACTGCAATTTTTTTTTCTTGAGATATTTCAGAAATACCTCACGCAGATGATTGGCAAACTTCTTGGTCAACAAGATTTTGTCTGGAACCAATTCAGCATATCCAACGAGGGTCCACTAAAAGTCATGGACCATTGATTCCTTTTCCCCTTCTGATCAATTTCACTAAAAAAAGCATGGACGAATGGTTGCGCAGCACACTGTATATAGACATCATGTGAATCTTTGCTTGCTGTGATTTTTAAGTAACAAGCTTATGATGCTACTCTTGACAAGTTAGTGATTTGAATGGAGACACTCGGATTTTTTTTCTAATTATTGTCAGCTGAATTTTGATTTTTTTTTCTCAGCGGATATTTGTAGGTCATTTGTGCGTACGTTTTGCAGGCTTGGGAGGGGGGGGGGCGGGGGCTGATAGATTTCTCCCAAGAAATACGATGTCCAAAGCTGTAATCTTCTCATTTTTTTTCTCTCAGAGAATTTACTGTTGTTTCCCACACCTCATAAAAAACAGAACAAGGGAGTAACCGGTACTTCCTCATCGCGCCAACAAGGAGTTTTGTGAGCTAACTTTGAGCAGGTATGATGTTGAATATCAGTGTCAAAATATGCCGTAAGGGTGTATTTGAGGAGGATATATCACATAAATGTCACTGAAGCGCATGTCAATATGTGTTTGCCGGAAATGTCCGCCAAGTTCACTGTCGTGATAAAAAGGAAGGTCCGGATCATCATGGCAACCCAAAATAAAATGTCTCCCAACCCTGGATATTCTTTGCAGAAGTCCTGAAGATGCTCAATATTTGCTGACAGAAGAACTGTGGAACTTGATTTGTGTGAAATTGAATCACTATGAAATGATGATCGAAGCTGCGAATGCCTTTCGTTGTCTGATGGATGTTTTCAAATTCGAAGTAAATCTCTGGATAAGTGAGTTTTTTCATTGCACTGCTTTGAATTGGTGATTTTGCCTTTCTTTTCCTGCCAATAATAAGTGTCCGCTACTTACATGAAGCATTCTGGACACTGACATAAGTTAGACGGTTTCTTGATGCTACCCAGCAGTTTTCAGAAGTTCTGGGCCCTGTATGCTTATGAATGAGACTCTTTGGAACTGTCATTTTGATGCTCTGTATGGGCTTAACTCCTGCTGGATGCTAGGCCACAAGGGCATGGTGTGCCAATAAATACAGTAGTTCTGGAAGCATTAGAACTTGAAACAAACCAGAAACATCGCAATGCCGAGGGATTCCTGTCATAAAGTAAGGTGACTTCATATCAAAAGACAGATCATCTATATCTGAAAAGAAAATGTTCTGACTGCATATTTTACGATTCATCAACACTGTTCATCAACACTGGCTTAGACATTTGCGTTTCAAAATCTTTTGAAGCTCAACAATAAGTGAAGCTCTTATTGCTATAATAATAATAAATTCGCTCTTGTTCTCAATGGTGCTTGTAGGTTTTGAGAGCAGCTGCACTATCTTGATGGATCAACAAGAAAAGGCAAAATTGCAATGTTGTTTTCCTAAAAGTCATTGGTTGGGTTCCAAAATTTCTTTGAAGCCAATCAATGTTGTACCATCTCATACTTTCCAGGACATCTGATGAAGGCACTTTGGAAATGTACTCACCACTCTTGCCACATCTATGTACATTTGCTGTATGATCTGGGATTTTAACTCATGGATATGCTTGCTTGCTGATGTTGGATGCTGGGGCTCTGGTCTAGTCTTTGTGAGGTGCTCCATATTGTTAAACACAACTTCATCAGCTCTAATGGTTCCGAAATGTGATTCAGGGTCAGGTCATGATCCACGAAACCTTGGCTAACTCCTAACCCTTCAGCGAAGTTCTTGTTTTTAGTTATGAATTATTGCTTTAAATGCTCAGAGGCAAACAGTAACATTTTAGTACAGTGCAGTATTATCTATTGCCCTCTCATTGGTGATCTACCTTTTGAACTTTGGGCTTCAGACGTACTATACTAAAGACACCAGATCATTTCCAGTGGACCATCAGGTGTCTCCAGTGATCATAATTGTTTCAGTATAGTTTTTCTTTGCTCAGGCACAGGAGAAGGGTTTTTTTCGCGAATGCAGTTTTCAAACTCAAGATCTTGCCTTATTCAAATTCCGTTTGGTCTTCCACTCCATCAAAGTCATATCACAAAGGTCCCAGCACTACTGCTTTTCTCATTCATGCAATTTTGTTCATGCTCAGCAGTCATACAGAATCTATATTTCCTTTGGTTCTGGTTTTTATAGTCATTCTTGTACTATCCCGCACACCTATGCAATCAGGCACCCAACATTTTTGTAATAGTCTTATGAACGAGGAACATGTTGAATGAGTCGGATGCAGTTTCCTATATGGTAGAAAGAAACGTCTTCCATGTCTCCAGATCTATATATCACCATTTTGAACCTAAAGGTTTCTAAGCAACTTGAACCAATTGTTCAACTTTAAGAAGAACATCACTGTATCTGGTTTTTTCATTGCTATTCTGTGTACACTGTAGATTTATAAAGAATAGAAGCTATTTTCAACTGGAATGCACTTCAATCTATTCCCGGGTTAAATGTAATTTTTGCCATAACCATCATTGCTGATTGGAAATTGCAAATTTCATTTCCGAACCGTGAGGATTAAATGCTAATTTAGAAATATTTTGAAATTCAGGGAATTCACTCGATCCATCAGAACTTGTGAAACTAAAAAAAAAAAACATGTATGCACCATGTACAGTGGGAATTCTAAGATGTGGACACAGTTGGTGCTTGGTGTCTTGTGCCTATATGTTGGAGCATCTTCATGGTGTATCATGGTTTCCTGTAAACTTAAATGGGAACACACTTGATTGGTTCCCTGTTCATTCAAAATCAGGAAAAAAGTCGCAAAAATCTTATAAAAGTTATCTTGATTTTAAGATTCAAACAATAACTGAACAGAGGAAAACCACATGGAATATAATCTTTTGTCATCAGAAAGGAGCTCATTAAGAAGCAAAGAAAAAGAACAAGTCTAGTAGCTGTATAGTATTGTGCTAATATATGTGCACACATGAAGAAAAGTTAAATTTGCAGCTCATCAATGATCTCATCAATCCAATACAGTATTTGATTTTATATTCAGGAATTGCGCATGATTTTTTTTGTCGGCATACAATGAAAAAATGACTCTTCTGAAATTTTGTTTCAAGATCAGCTTAGCAGATCAAGGATGATGCAGGCGTGAAATTATCTTCTATATTAATTGAGGGAGTATTAAAAATTCAGAAAAGACCTCATAACTCTTCTCCATCATATACTTATGGGCAAATTCAGCATAATAAAAGTTCTGGTAAATAACTTGAAGGCTACATTCAGCCATTGAACATAAAATTCAATCAAAATCTTCGACCAGGGTTGCCATAAATTTCAAGACACATATTTTCTGAATGTACTGATTATAGTGGGACTGGCGTTACGTTGCTCAGAGATAATTCAGTACATCAGTAAATACACAGTTTTTAAACAAGTGTTTGTGAGTTATAATGCAGCAGCAGCAGCAGTGGGATTGGAAGAACCCATATTTATATTTCCGGGCATTCATCATTTCCACTGTTGCTGGCACAGTCAGTGCACCAGAGGGACATTGCTTGCCAGTTTCCATAAACTTTCCTGCCTTTTGCTGGCTCATTATCTTCCTTCGAGAAACCCCTGCAGACGGCTGGCAACATTGTCCACATGACGTGTCGGGTGTGTAGGACGTCAGTCAAGCGCCATCCTCGGCACGTAGAGTAGATCGACACGTACCCGCCTCTTGGTATCCCAAATCCAAGACTGCCGAAAAAGCTGTCACTATAGTGGATGCTCTTGATACTCTTGACACTACAGTACTGACAGCAGCAGCAGCAGCAGCAGTGGTCCCATTATTTCCCCAACACCCATCCCGCATGCACGGAAATAAGCAAACAGGGGAATGAGATGGCTTTAAATATAGCCCCTTTTCTTGTCCGGCCCATGCAGCGTGTTGTGACACCATGTTGTGGCAATTAAGCTCCACGCATCCGGCCTTGATTGTGATGGATCAGCCCTGAAAACAAAGAAGTGTTCTTGTTTGCCTCCTATTGTGGTTCCTGTTCATGATGGCGGTGGAAACTGCAAACAGAAACAGAAGGAACAACTGCTGGGCAAAGGGTGCAGGGATCAGTCTGTCTTGCACACTCGTCCTCACCCATTGTTGACGTTGACTGCTGCTGGTATAGGGTAGACAATGATACAGTATAACGTACAACACATCCCAAATAATACTGCTATACTGCAAGTGTTTTGACTTATTCCTCGCCTTTTCTTCACTCAGCAAGATGCTATGCAGGAAATTGTTGCGTTCAACGGATTCTACTTCCTCAAATCAAGAGTCCAGTGATCACTCAGCGGACAAACAGGCTGATGCTGGCCAGGAGAATTTGAAAATCATGCCTGTCATTCATTTGCAGCAGAATAACCACTTCTTCTGGTTATCTTCATCATAAGTCATGGGGCTGCTGGACTTACAAAAATCTCAATGAATGAAGGTGAAGATGGAAGGATGCTTGGCCAGGTATAATTGATATTGTGACCTGAGAGTCTGTTAATTGTAATAATGGAATACAAAATCAAGGGGGGAGGCATCTGAAATTTACATGTGAAAACATCCTTATAGTCGCAATATATAGGTGAACAAATGAACAAAACACAAGTTTTCATAGTAAAATTGCCTGGGCAAGAAAGATTAAAGCAAGATGGTGGAGATTGAAAAATGCATTTCTTCACTTTCTGAAGCCAAGTTCTGTCATTTTGATCACTTTTAATATGGGCAAGTCTACATGTATTGTTGATTTTGTTATCAAACGTAATGTTGATATTCAAATTGTACAAAGTCTCAAGACATTACCCAAAACTAGGCTGAAAATTTGAACCATAGTTTTCTTTGTTGGTGCCTAAATAACATGCTTGCTTGAGGAGATATAATTCTCATCAGCTGCATGGGTGATCAATGGAGTACTGCGCAGTGAGTTTGTAGAAAAGCAGAGCTAGTATCATATTCAAATTCCCCCGAAATATGCTACAGCAAGCATTTACACAAGCAACAACAGGCAAAGAATGAGTACAAAAACATAGTAAAACAGGTTGCTTATAAACTTTGACTGGCAGAATTGGGCACTTGCCCAAAGTTGGTTTTGGTGGTGACCCAGTTGAGCTTGAGTCAATAGAAAGGAAAAAAAGGAAGATGTTGCAGCATTGTAATTTGTGGAACAGCATGACTTGGTGCTGTGAATCTCTCAGCAAATCATTGTCTGCTGCCAGCTGAATGTTATTTCTGAGGCAAATGTAGTTCCAATGACAAACTTTCTATACAGACAAAGAAAAGTTATTCAATTTCCAGTGCTCTTGGCATAATATGCCTCTTTTTGCACATTTCATCTTTGGATTTTATTCCCTTGATAGGGTACGACATCCTTGTCACGAATGTGGCAGAGGAATTTGGTAAGACTCATTCCTGCAATTGGAATTACTGTACATCAAAAGATTTCATCTGTTATACACGCACTCAAAGATCCAACTCCAGTGCTCATTTTCTCAACCTTCCAGGAGGGTTATAGTTCAACATGAATTTTCATATTTTGTCCCACAGGGTTTTCATGTTGAATTATGTTAAAATTTATAAAGCTGATTTAATCAAGGCCATTGAGAAAATGTAGTTAAGCTCCACTAAATACATGCAACACTGTCAACTCCCATTTAGTGCCATCATTTTCCTGGCCCATTTTGTGGCATTAGGCCAGGATGGCACTAAATGGGGCGGGGGGTGGGTACTTCATTGAAATACAATTGAGAAGGAAACTCTAGGTAAAATAGGATTATTTGTAGAGTTATTGCTAGAACATTGGTTTTTTTTATTAGAGAGAAAGCCATGGGAAATCATTTGAAGCTCAAATAACCTGTTTTTACTGCATTTCAAATAAAATCAGAATGCGTAAGACTTGTGTTCAAATTGGTTCAAAAGAAAGAGTGGACCTGTTTTTTGTAGTTTATTATCAACATTTCATTGAAGGCACACAATCCCAGAATCTGATGGAATAATTGAAAACATAAATTTAGGACACTATCCTGGTTTGTTGATATGCTCTTTGATGTGTACTATGGAAGACATCCGTCTAATAAAATTACTTTTGATTGGCACCAAGTGAGGTATTGGCACTAAGTTTGGGGTTTCTCTCGAGAACGCAATAATGGAGAAATAATTGTTCCAGGCCCCTTTGTGGCCCTATATGAGGGCAGCACTAAAAGGTGAGGGGTTATTGACTGTGCATACTGCAGTATATTCATACGAGAGAGCATTGGTGGGTCATTATATGAGAGGATAATTAATGACTGATTTTTAGTTATGTTGTAAAGAATAAGCACTTATTCTCTATGCATGTATTCGCCCATCCATCTCTAAAAATAACCCCCAGCTGAAAGAAGCTGTTCTCAGCATCAGCTGCTTCAACGAATGCAGCACTACGTACCAGCAAGCAGAAAGAAATAAGAGCGAAAGAAATACTGTACGTACAAGTAAAGATGACGAGCAGTGCTCCCAGCAGCAGCAGTGACTTCAAACGGATTCTCGGCCTGAAATGAAAAATAAAATTGCAGGCGTCATTCCCGTGAAGTGGAAACTGAACCGTTTCCCTGGCCGGAACAGACCCTCGCATATATACTAGACTGACAGAGTGAGAGAGAGAGAGGAATAGAGAGAGATGGAGAAAATGAGAGACTGAGAAAAAAGGAGATATGCAGGCAAAGGTTGGGGTCCAAAGGCAGGAGTGAGGTGATTATTGCAGCCGCTGAGGGTTCTTTTGGGGAAGGGGTCCCCGAGCGACTCATTAGCATCCGGGGATGAGTTATGACGCGCCTGCCGAAGGGGAACTCGACAGAGACAGCGCGGAAAATTCCCCCAACTGCCCTGCTAATGAAAACTCGCGCTGGGTTCGCCAGCAGTAGGGGATCAAGTCGTCGACTCGTCGTCGTCGTTGTCCTGGTCTTCAACCTTGTCCTCGTATATGAAAAAAAGCTACAATAAGTGATGGTGACCATGATGATGATGATCATGACTCTGAATGTACTGTACCACCAAACTGCCGCTTCTGCACAATAAATATCGGTCCTATGTACTGCATGGCTACTGTATATAGCCATTATTGCTCGATCCAGCTGCTGCTGCATCATTCGTTTTTTTTTTAATCTCCTATATGTGCACGCATGGGCTAGTTTGCATGATGCTATATAGCTGGTTGGCCGTCATCCATGCGCAGGATGAAGCAAGCAGACCACCTGAATTTCTGTCATCTGCCAAGTTAACATGTTGATGAGGTACAGCATATGGCTCAAACAATTGCATATGACGTTTGCATGGTTGAGGTCCATATACAGTACTGTATACTGCATATAGCAGAAGGATGCAGAGCTGCACCCGTATATCTTAGCATTATGCTGCATGGGGTCATCTGCGAGAACTCCATGCTAAGGGCTGCATAGGGCCACCAACCAATTAACACCAGCAACCGTCCTCATCCTTGCGCTGGCAACACTCCACGTTATTCGCGCAATGCGCAAATAACTCGTCGATATTTTTTCAAATACTACTCGCTTCACACGAATGCGATTTTTTTCAGCACATTTTACGTTCGCGAGCGGCAATTATCTAGTTATATATAGTCATTAGGACGACAATCATTTCATTGATGACAAATAATGCTGACCATCAACCAGTGAAATACTGTAATGAGAAACCCGAAAGTGACGTATGTATAATCAACGCATTCGGAAGCTTACAATCTAATAGAGACGATGTGAAAAGATCATCTTCTTTACGAATTCCTGTAAAAAAAAAAACCTGTAATAAACCACTTTGTGATGGCGGGAGCAAAGTTCACAGCAGATTACTGCTGATGTATTCCGGTGCTTGCGCCAAGTGCAACGCGGAAAGGTAGCAATGTTTTCATGCATTGCTGCTGATGCTCAATTCATCACGTACGTGGCTTATTGGGAATCATTCCATGTATATTCGTGCATTGAACAGCCATATGTACAGAGAGAGAGAGAGAACTTGAGAGTTTACGTGTATAACATAAGGCGCGGAAATGAATTACTGTACGCATCGATTGAGAAAAGGAATTGGATTTATCTTCTCTGATCCTTTTTAAACCATCGCTTCGTCCTGTGGAATATGTGTTTGAACGCTCTCAACACTCACGTACTTGCTGCTGCATGGTCAAGCTTTGCAGCCATTCCGTGGCTGCATGGTCGGGTTAAGCAGAATTTTCAGGCATAGAATCATACTCTACAGTGCATTTTATTGCAGTACAGTAGGAAATTCCACGCTGAACAGCGGTCACGTATGCCAGCACGTTGGGGAGCCCAATATAAGAACCATGCAATTTTCAATTGTTCACTGTTGCCTTTGCTGTTGCTGTAAGCTTCGAGAGTATAACAGGGAATGATTCCGATGGATTAAATGATCACCAACATCTTCTCGTTGCTGTTGCTCTTCATCAGAGCGTCATATTGGTCTGATCCGAATATGAGAATAACACGTCCGTAACTCGAGTAGAAAATAATTGTTCTACAGTACGTTCAAAGGATTCTCATCAAATCAAACATTGTGTGACCATCGTTTCCATCATAGCAACCGTTGCCGTTCACCGCTCCAGCATTTGCAATCATAAGTTGGTGTCTCGTCCGCAAATATTCTTGCACTACTGGTGTAATTGTGCACCCCTCATCGTCTTCTCATGCAGCTTAGCATCATACAAGTTATTCCGCGCGTGATGCGTGATAATGATGTGTTTAGGAGTGGTGTTTCATTTTCGTTTCGTCCCCGATCAACTTGAGAAGAATGTCATTTCTGCTGATGCCTATAAGGTTACAGCAGTACACCTTTGATGCCTCGTTGTACAAGGACTATATAGGTCATAGTAATCTCAGAGGATATGAAGCTCATGTCCCGCATGCATATAGCGCAGCACTATATCATAATGAGTACGCAGCCAAAGTTGCTTGTTCAATGCTGCTATTGTACTTCCATTGCAGCTGATGGCTCTTAAAAAAAAAAAAACACTGTCATCATTCAGTGAAGAACTTGTTCATCTATTAATAAGTACAGCTTATGGTTTGCCGCACAGACAACACTCGACAGCACAGTACCCCATCATTCCACATATTATTGCAAACCAGAATGTTGCCACATCACACACCATGACACCTTCCATGCACTGTCTTGAGCAGCAATGACCCAGATTCCACTTGGTCATGAGTTGACTGCAGCTGACTTTGAATGATAATGCCCAACTTTGTGTCCAAGATTGGATGTTTAACCCTTGTGCAATAAAGTTTGTTGTGCAGCTAGTTTTGCAAAATTTTGTTGCACCTCAAAAGGTGAAGAAAAAATGATAACAGGGGGTTAAGGGCAAAGTTGGGATAAATTCTGAGGTTTTTTCCCTGGGGTGCAGAAAAATTTTGTGGGAAAATAAAAAAATGCTCAGTGAGGCTATCAGCTTTTGGATTAATCCTGACTTTACCTCAGCCCACCTGGAAGGGTTTTCCTGACTTTGAAAGAACCGAAAATGCAGGACCATACAAAAATAATCCAACCTGGTCCAGCTATGGGAAAGAACCCTCCCCTGTCCAAGGGTTAAAGCATTTCTTTTTTTGTCTTCATACTCATTGCTTTACCGGCTGTTGATTGGAGAATACTTTGCTGTATTACTTCACTTTAGATCACCAGGCTCTTGATAGGCATGAAATGGGAATCTTTGTACAGTATATAAAGGTAGGTAAATCATTTTGCTCAGGCATGGTTTGAACTTATGTAGCACTGCTGCTGCTTATGATGAGTACAGGTTTCGAGTGTTCAAGTATAGAATATACAATGAAGATACAGCTTACAACTCGCATGTACTGTATAATACAGTGGCCCCCCCGCCTAACAGACCTCCCGTGTAAGGGATTTTTGCCAAACAGACCAGCTCTGCAAGCAGTTTTTCCTCCCGCCCAACAGACAAAATCCACCAAACAGACTTCTTTTGGTTTAAAATTAGTGTTGAAAATTGAAATTTTTAATTTTTCATGTAATTGAATTTGTGTAAAGGACTTTTCGTCTAACAGACTTGTCATCCCTTGCACAAATCAAGTCCGTTAGATGGGGGTTGACTGTACAAACATCTGTGTCATGTGTGTGACTTGGCAAAACATTGTGTACTGTATATACTGTAAAATTTACGCTCAAAAGGTCATCTCCAGGTCATATGATAAGTACTGCTGCTGTATATATCCCACCAGCCAAATAAAAACTGCTTATACGCAGGAACAAATTATTCTTGCAGTTATGAAATCCAACACGAAACAAAATTGGGTAATGACCTTCTCTCCATGTCACATCTTCAGAAGGGAGGTCTCCTCCTGCTGACTGACTGACGTGATGAGGCATGAAGTGCTGGGTCTGCAAGGGACTGACTTCCAATGACATTGACATCTTACACGCATCAACTGTTGGGGTGGGATTCATAAAAATAGGAAGTGGTGAACTGATGCATTTACGCCTCATAAACCTCTGCGCTGCATAGCTGATGAGCATGCTTGATGATAGATGAGGAATATAGGGAAGCAATCAAACATGTGTATATCCACAGGTGCTGCAGAGTAATCAGCTGCATGCACATCATGAACACCACAACGTAAGGTCAGCTGCATCATCTCAGCAGCAAAGTAAAAAATAAAAGAAGAGAGAGATACTGTAGATAGCTGTGACGAGAATAAGACTATTCGTCATCGCTCATCACATCCTGCCGCAGTGTAGTGTTATTTCATACAGTACTTGCGTGTTAAGTATACGTCTTGTGTAAATAGTGCACATGCATTGTGTATATTAATATGCCGGAATTTCCAGAATATCCCGCGCGTTAATCACCACACCCCAACGCCGACTTACTGCTTGCGGTCTCTCATCATCGGCGTCTTCTCCCCGCTCGCCTGCATGGTGCTGAATGATGCATGTACTGTGTACAGCATATATTCTTCGCATACCGCGGCAGTGAATGTAAAACACACACATGATATAGGTATAAGGCGCAGGGTGCATTATTCCTCTCTGCCCGTTCGCGTCGTTGTCGGCAAGTGTCACGTGCTCGCCTCTGTCCTCGTTAATCTTCCCGCCGACAGACAACCCGCCACCCATCTGTTGCACCCCGCTTATTCATCATCTGGTCCACCAACACCCCCACCACCACCACCACCACTACCATCCTCCTCCTCCTGCTCCTGCCCGTGCTCCTGTATATAAAGTCAGCCTCCATATATCCCTTGCTTTTCATTCTCATCAGGCCAGGGCACAGGTTCTCTCTTCTTATTGTCGCCTATATAGCCTCTGTCATATGATCTCCAGCACCGCCCTTTTTTCTGCCTCTTTTTCCCTGCCTACATGTACTGTACTGTATACATACAGTGAGATCCCCATATGGGGACACCTCAACCTGCAGAAAATTTGACATAATGACACTCATTTTCCCATTTAAAAAAATTGATAAAAAATGTCCAACATGAGGACAATGACTCAACATCATAGGGACATTTTTCAAGAAAATTGAAAATACATTTCTGGCCAAATTACAAGGAAAAATATTACCAACCCTAAAATTGATATAAGAAAAGGTCTTGGGCATTTCTCTCACCAATTTACCATCAATTTTGCTAATTAAAGAAAATTATCGCTAGCATAGAGGAACTTTCTTTTTCACTTGAATGCTATCATTTTTTTTTTTTTCACAGAGAATGCCAACATTCATATGTACTGTACAGAGGTAGCAGTATTCAATTTCCCAAATGCCCATAATGTGTTGAAATATATTGATTGAATCAGTTCAAATTGGGAGATAAATTTTATTTTCATGGAATTATTGTGTGTATTTTGTACATAAAGCACCAATTAAAAAGTATATAAGGTAAGTCAAAGGGAAAGTGTGACCAGACTGTTAGGGACATTTTGACTTAGGGACACTCCTGATGCACCAATCAAGTCCACATTTCGGGGGCTCAGCTGTACTGTTTGCTACATACTCATACCACCTTTCTTCTTTTTTTTTCAATCTTGTTTTCCCACCACCTTATTGACGCCCGTCCTGCTCAGCATGCTTCAAGTGGTGCGGGTGATGGTGGACGATCGTTAGCGAGTCATGTATACAGTACTGTAATTGGGATCCGGCTGTGCAGTACTGAAATGCGTCAAGTTCAAGACAAGCCTTACAGTATCAAAGTCAGGTGTAGGAATCTATAGCGGGTGGGTGTGACTGCTGATGGGGTCGTGAATACAGTACCTGCATGAATGATGTACGTCTGACGCTACCTGTGATGACCCTTCACGACCTGAAAATATGCAAACAGCGAGTAATCCAGCAGCAGCATGCAGGCTGCCTACAGCATGGAGCTGGACAATCCGTAAGACGAGAAAAACGGGCCAAAAACAGCATCCGCAAGAAAGGGTGATGGAGGGAGTTGACACAAATGCTAGGAAGCCAAATAAAGAAGATATATGTTGAGAATTCGGTTTTATTATTGCACTGTTCAGCTGTTGCTGTGGTGGTATGTTGATCATCCATGGAGCTGGCAGGTACTTTTCACAACCAAACAAGGCACACCATCCGGAGTAAGTACCGTATTTACTCAAGTACCATGTGCACCTTTTTTCTCAAATTTTAGAAGAAATAGAGGGATGTGCATCATAAGTAGGTGCACATTTTTCAAGAGTTTTTAGGAAGTTATGTGTGCCTAATACTTGATTATAATGGAGAAGTTTGTAACAAATGTAACAAGAAAAGTTTCTTTACTTGATAAAAAGTTGAAAATTGATCAGATTTTTGTTCAATTCATGCCTAAAGCCAATCTTTTCTTTTCAAAATTTTGTGGTTTTTTACTCCATAAAAGTTGGGGTGCGTGTCTCACTTGGGGATAAGATTTTTGCAAAATTTCCAACTGCAATTGAAAAATCCCCCTGTGTGCGACTTACTTGAGGGCATGTGGTACTCAAGTAAATATGGTATGTACAGTATGTATATTGGTATTTGCTTCCATTTTGATGGTCTCCTTATAATTGTTATTATTGACAATGGAGTGTACAGTAATACTGCATATGCATGAATGGACGATGGTTGATAAACCGCTGCGTCATGCGCATGGTCTCCATTTATTTGCGACCGGCATGCACATTCACTCTGCGTACATGCATCGTTTATATATCCCATGGTGGACTCGACGAGGATGTATACAGTGTTCCTATTGTTGAATGACATCTGCGAAATCTGCCAATCAAATGCTCGTCTCATTTCTCAATACTGCATTGCATGTTATACCGCCTTCAAGGAGTATGCCCGCGAAGCAGGTGGAAATAGCCGGGTCATCAAAAAGGGGCCAACGCTCTCGAAAAGGCTTGGGTTACCACTTGATGAGAGCATCACATGTACTCATGTACATCGTTATTTGCGGCCATCGATTATGGAAATGGCGTCGTCAAGAAGCAAAGAGAAGGAGAGGTGTGTACCTTGTACATTTACTGTATTTAGTCAAGTTGTCAATGAACTTTTGACACTTGACATCATTTGAAGGCGCGTGTGCAGTTCCAATATGTTTGAAGCAGATTATTTGTCCTTTGATTTTCACACACACACACACACACACACACATACTGTAAACTGCACTTCCTTCCTGCAAGGCATATGGGTTTGAAAAGCTCCATTTTCAATTGGGAAAAGAGAAGAAATATCAGGCTATTTCATTTGTTTTAGCATTACGGTATTCTTTTTTTGTATTTTGAATTACGCGTGTTATTGGCGGCTTGTTTGGCCTTCGAACCCGTTCGTGACGGCTCTAAACTCAGTACAGGCACAACAAACGCATAATTCCCTTTGGAATCAAAAATGACGCTCACCCTTATAATTGCAGAATGTATACAGCGGCATGCTGTATTATCTTCGGATAATGTATATTGAAGGGCTTTCTATATACCTATACTGTTTGATTCATGAACTCAAAACTGATTAGTCGATAATATAGACTGCAATTGAATGTCCGACGGTCAAACTACTGTAGTACAGTAAACAGTATTTAATGCATGTGCCGAGCGAGTTCATATACATCCGGGTAGATTTTCAACAAATTCCGAACTCCGCGCGTGCATATCATCTCTACTGTGTGGGTATTTAGAGTATAATAAGCAGCATCACACGTGCCGCGGCCACAGGACGTGACAGATTAGAGATTTGCGTTGAAACGGTGGCAATACTGATTGTTGCTAGAAGAAGAAGAATAAGAAGAGGAAGAAGAAGAAAGGCGGTCGTTGTTGGAGCCCAGCAGAGTGTCAGAGTGTAGGAAGCGTTTGAGAGATGGGCTGGAAATAGAACTCGTCGAGAGACAAAAGAACGCATTCCGCGCCACTTTGCCCGCTGAGAACGGATTGCCAAAACACCTTGTTCCTTTTTCAATTCTCTCGCTTCGTTTTATTTTTTTATTTTTATTTTTTTTTTGTGTGGGGAGTACAGCAGCAGTGTATACACACACTCACTATAGTATATATAGTATATTATTATTGTGTGCACAAGCCGCTCGATTTTCTTTTTCTGCCGTGTTATCGGTTGCCATATCACTAGCTGCTGTTTCCTCTTGTTTTGGCGCAGAGTGAAATGAAAACACACTCGTTACCTTTCCGCCACATTCCAGCTCCTTATGTATTCGGATCAGGGCAAACGCAACAATAAGAAGGCGAAAAAATCGATGGGATTGAGAGACGACCGACGGACGGTTGGTGAAAGAAAATAATAAAAAAAGAAAAAAAAAGCAGCAGGGCACATTAAGGAACAAAACAAAAGAAAAAGAAGAACCCCGGAGAGAAAATAAAGGTCTATAGGGTATATACGTATGTAAGGATTTATATGGCACACGCTTTCGTCGTCGTCAAATGCTTCTTCTGTTCGCGCTCTCGAGTCACATCACCCATTACACAGTTGACAATTTCCCCGCTTCGAATTCCAGCCATTAACAGCGCGGTTCTCTCACTCGACCCGATATATCCACCTTCGTCTCATCATTGATGCTGACCTGACCTGCTCTGCTGCTGCCGAAATCCCCGCTCGATCATCTACTTCACTTCTTCTTCTTTGCTGGTCCATCATCGGCGCCTTCTTACACACACACACACACACACACACACTTATACTGCTGATGATGAGCTTCCACCTCACCTCATATTATTCCCGCCTTCAACTTCAATACCCCCCCGGAAATTATGGCTATTCTGTCATCAGTCACACTCATTTATTGTTGCTGTGAACAAAGTCACTCATTTGCCTGTGCTCATCACCTGCCATTTCTCTCTCTCTCTCTCTCTCTC